>JALPQI010015658.1:0-24628 GCA_025490895.1 Thaumatotibia leucotreta | reverse complement strand
AACTGTCTTTGCCGCACTAATAAGAAAGAGTGACAGAGAGGGAAAACTACGATACGCTACTACTTCTTCTTCTTATTCGTGTAAAGGGATCAAATGATATAAATTATTAACTAAATTAGTATCTCGCCACTTCTACTCCTTGGGGAGTAGCTTTTGCTAGATCTTCCGAAGTGCACGTTAATTGGACACAGGGAGCACTGCATCATGTGTTTTGTTGTTTGTAAATCGCCACACTCACAGAGGATGTCACTCTGTTCTGGGCCGATTCCCCACTTCAGGAGGTTGTCTTTCGATCGGCCCACTCCCGACCTCAATCTATACGCTACTAAGCGCTTGCGATTGGCAACTTGGCTAAGCATCCTGATAGCGATTGAAGAGATAATTTCAAGTTCCCTAGCTCCGGAATCCGCCCCAACCACTCGCCTAGCTGTCATCCGACTTAATAGTGAGCAGGTCCGCGAGACGCCTTACCAGCGAGTCGTCGTGCGAGCCCGACGCGTGCGTGGCGCTGGACGCGTGCGACGCGGTCGACGCGCGTGATGGGGAGCGAGGCGCCGCCGAGCCGCGCCGCGCCGCCGGGCAGTTGGAGGGGACCTTTACGGCGCAGCGCTTGTGGTAGTTCAGACCGCAACCTGGGGGTTGGACGATTGGCTCTAAATTCTTTTCTTGTCTTATTTTGTGTCCTTAAAAACGTGACGTAGGCACGGATTTAGGACAAACTTGTGTTCAGGGGGGGGGGGGGGGCATTGACCTATGATATCATAGTATTTTATACTTAAAACAGCACCTATTAGGCATACTTTAGTCCAGTGTCAGGGGTGGGAGCAAGTACAAGCGGAAGTATCTATCTAGTAAGAGAGATAGAAAAGAGACTTCCACTTGTAATATTAGTTGTGATTTGTTATACAATAGACTCCTGAATAAATATATTCGTCAAATAAAAATATCAATATTCTTTTCGCCAGATATAAAAAAAGACAATACATTTATCTGAAAGATATATTTTATTCGGGGATGATGAAACAGGCTCTAGAATTATGAAACTTAATAAGACTGAAAGGGAAATATCAATACTTAGCGGCTTGTTAAGTCAGGAGACGTTTATGAATAAGGTGAGAAGAACTTATTACCTTACTCATAAATAGTGTGAAAAGTTGTACTTATATGTACACTTCGTCACAAGAGACATGCATACCCAGCTATATCTTACATCAGAAAACAACATCGAACATTCTGGAAAATATTCGGCGATTGACAGCCAAACTATCACTATAAAGAACTGATATACGAGCTTTATTTCAAGTAGTTCTTAGTGACTTTTGGTTGTCAACCGACGAGTGAAACCTTACCTTCGCATTTAAGTCCCTGCCGCACCAGACCGAAGAGCATCTCCCCGCAGAAGTCACAGAAGGTGGGCGACTTGTACGAGTGCACGGACAGCATGTGCGGCAGCGGCGCAGGCGCTACGTCCGACTCGCTGCCGCATAGTAGAGCTGGAACAAATACAAATATACCTGTTACCATCTTGACTTTTATAGGAAATTGAGATGAAGATTTTTAATCAAACCGTGAGCATTCACCATCAGCTTATAATGAGCCCACTGCTGAACAAATCCTCCTAGTTATGCGTATGGACGCACTAGTAGGTAAATTACCATAATCGCCACGTATCGTAATCGTAGCGTGTCCACTATGACAAAATGCTGCCCATCATCAATCTTCAACAAATAAATCGTCAGTGATAATTCAAATACCTTAGTCGACTCTTAAAGTATTAACAGACGTTCGAACATGGTCCGCACCGCACCGCGAACTTGGTCCGCTCCGTACCAAATTCGATGGTGTGTTCAACGGTCCGCCGACATTATTATTATTATTGACGGTGCGGTCGGTTCGATGGTTTTCCCACAGGATTTGGTGCGGTCCGCACCAAGTTCGCTCGTGTGGACGGCGCCACCGCACCGCACTTGTAGGTAATTATTAATTAATTAAAAGTAAACAAACAATAAAATATTTATGATACTCCAGTTATTTAGGTACCTTTTGATACATGTAGTAGTAGTAGTAGTAAATCACTTTATTGTACACCAAACAAGTTATAACACAATTATACAGATATATAGGTACAAAGGCGAACTTATCCCTATAAGGGATCTCTTCCAGCTAACCTTTGAGAAACTGAGTGGATACTTATAAAAATTTTGATAGACAAACTGACAAGATGCACAAATATGAATTAACTTACACTATCCGTAAACTAATAGAATACACGTATAAATTTTATTATACAATACATAGAATACATAATAACATGTATAAATATAATTTTGAAATGTCTTTTTATTGAAATATAGTACATATTCGAAAATGTTCAATAGGCTATGATGGATAAATCGGAGGCATATCGACGTGATCGCTGTCTAGTAGCACGAAAAGCACTGGACCGTTTTTGAACGGTGCGATGGTGTGGCGAGCCGAGCGCACGTACGGAGCGGACAAAGTTCGCTGTGCGGAGCGGACCATATTCGAACGTCTATTAATACTTTAACGACACCCACGGGAAGAGTTACTTACTTACTTACTACGGTGGCTCGATGACCCGAAGAGGATCTTGGCCTCCGACACAAAAGAACGCCACTCGTCTCTGTTCTGCGCTACCTCACGCCAGTTGGGTACCCCGAGTGCAGTCAGGTCTTTGGTAGCTTCGTCAATCCAGCGGTATCTGGGACGGCCTACGGGACGTTTCCCGTTAGCTACGCCCATATACGCTCTCTTGACCGCACGATCTTCACCCATCCTCTCCAGGTGACCGAGCCATCGCAGTCTTATCGACTTGGTTTCGCCAATCACGTTCGGCATATTTAGTAGGTCCTCCAGTTCCCTATTTTTGCGTCGCCTCCAACTTCCGTCCTCACTTCGGATTGGTCCCAGGATCTTCCGCCAGATCTTCCTCTCTGCCACTAAGAGCTTGCTCTCTTCTTTTTGGGTCAATGTCCAAGCTTCACACCCGTACATCAAGATTGGCCTAATGACAGTTTTGTAGATACGAATCTTGGTCGGTCTACTGATCAGCTTGGATACTAGGATTCTATGGAGCGCGGCAGTGCATCTTAGGGCATTTTGGATTCGAACGGTTATCTCCTCCTCCCGTCGGTTGGTATCTGTTACTGTGCAACCCAGGTACTTGAAACGATCTACGCCTTTGTAGGTTATGTTTCCGGCTATCAGATCTTCCCTTCTGACTCTTTTATCTTTGTACCTCTTCATGAGGATATACTCCGTTTTCTGATGGTTAATTCTAAGACCAATCTTTGCTAAGATTTAGGGCGGTGATAATTTTTTTAATAGTTAAGTATTAATCACTCGCGCCATTTGACAACTAAGCAGTAAACGCGTTACATTTAACTGTTCGAAGTAGAAGGAAATCCATTTTGTGTGATGAGATTGATTGGTTGGTACCAGTGAGGTTTTAATTCCAGGAGAAGCTGATGTTGTTAAATTCAAGAGATTCCAAGAAAAAATCTCGGTTAACATCGTGTTTGTAAACAACATAATAATTACTTAGAATTATTCGGCTCTGATATCTATGTATCTTGCCTTTTTCTGCACCCCATTTTTCGATCTGGCTCGGCGTTTTCAGACTTTTGTGATGGAAGCCAAATACATGAATCCAATGAAGATCAGTGAGCTCTAATTACTTTTTTAGGGAAAAACAAAACGTATGGTAATAATAATGGCGATTTCATTTGAATTCCTTTCAATGTAATGTTTCGTAGTGGAAAACCTATCGTCCAGATGCAAAGTAAATCTCCATGGTGATAGCCCCAACGATTTATTAGAATCTTCCAATTTTACAGAAGTTACATAAAAAACCATAAATGACAGATTTGAAAATTCCAAGTACATTTCGTAGATGCATCTGCGATTTGATTTTTTCTGAAGATCTTCTGTAATATGCAACAAGCGGTCAATAGATACTCACGGTTGGCAGTGAGCACGATCTCGACGAGCGTCTCGTCCGACACGTCGGAGGCGGAGTTGATCAGCTGCAGCACGTTGGGCGAGCAGTAGTCGTGCCGGAACAGCAGGATGCGCTCGCTCAGCCGGTTCAGCCCGTTATCGGGTATCTGGGAATTGTACATACATCGTTTTATACTAAAATTCATATATGGAGCTAAACATTTCGAGCATCAGAGTTAAATAAATAAAATAGTTTGATACAAAAAAACACGGATTCTTCGTATTCCCGCCTGCAAACCCTTTCATTTGATACCCATATCATAGGGGTGGAAATGGTGGAATACAAACAGCCAGTCCCCATCTTGGGGAGGTAGCCATATTGGATTTGTAATGACGTTTCTTAGCTAGTCATGTATTCTGCTTTTCGCAGTTATACGGCAGCTGGCACAGGTCGCCTCGTCCTCCATGCTATAGCTAGTGCTGTGTGTGCTGGTACCTTCTCGTGCACGAACTTGACGGCCAGCTCCTTGAGGTGCGCGAGAGTGAGCGCGTGCGCGGGCGCCGCCACCGCGTCGCTACACGGCAGCTGGCACAGGTCGCCTCGTCCACCATGCTATAGTGCTGTGTGTGCTGGTACCTTCTCGTGCACGAACTTGACGGCCAGCTCCTTGAGGTGCGCGAGAGTGAGCGCGTGCGCGGGCGCCGCCACCGCGTCGCGCAGCACGCCCAGCTGGAACAGGAACGTCACTTCGTCCTCCATGCTGGCCGGCCGCGCCCCGGTCTAGTCTGTTGACAGAACAATCAGGTTAGATTTTAGAAATTATGCGACGCGTCTTTATATTAAACAAAAATCGTGTCAGATTTGTGTAATATTATTGATGTTGAAAATGCTCAAGAATTCAGTCTTCCCATCCGAGAAACAACCAGATTGAATTGAAAGAACGTTTAACTTAATTTATTGACCGGCACTCTTTTGTAACTTTTACCGATCGATAAAATTAAGCAGTTACTACCCTCAGCTGCTATGAAGTCAATCCTGACAGCTGTCAGTTCAATACATTAGAACATAGGTATTGGGTAATTGGCTGGCATGTAAAAGGTTTTGACGAAACAATGGCCAACTTCGCAAGTCATAAAATCCACCTTTCTAAGTCTCTATCTAAGTTACACAATGAAAACTACAAAAATATATTTTCATTCATACTGTGGTTCCGCTTGAATATTCTACCTATCAAGAGAGAACCATTTGAAAACGCTGTATTAGGAGAACAAACTCCAAGTAATTACAAATAAATAGCGTAAACAGGGCCTCAAGGAAACAAAAAAAATGGTTACGCCAGCAATAATATACATGGGTGAAAACATGACAATGGTTGTGGAAAATGCCCGCAACTAGCTTTGGTGCGTCTCATCAGAAAATCCGCCCTTGAAGAGATTTGCCTCTATTAGAAAAGTTCGCGAAACAACTGACAAGGTATAGCAAAAAGTACTATGGGCAAACATAAGTGGAAAATTTCCATTTGACGCTCAGTTATGATAATTTGACAATAATAGACTTTATTGTTTTTTTTTTGTGTAAATACTCGAATATTTACTTATTGTCCCTTTACGCATGTCTGAATTAATATCGTCTGAGGCCACTAACAAGTGAGTGAGTCACTACTAGTTTATTTCGAAACAATAAGAATAATGTATATTATACAAGCGGGTGTTACACCACCCACTGGAAACCTTGAACGGGGTGATTTAGCAGGCTATACTGAACAACTTTACTATGGGGTCAAAAACGAAATCGAAAATAAAATTGCTTTTTCATACATGACCGATTGATAATGACATTTTGTATGAAAGAGCCAATTTTTTTTTGGTATTTTCTGGGTTAGCTCCATAGATAGTAAAAGTTGTTCAGTATAACCTACCAAATCACCCCATTCAAGGTTTTCAAGTTTTCAGTGGGTGGTGTAACATGCTGTATATTATTTTATGCATTATGTATGTATCATCATCATCATCATCATATCAGCCGAAAGACGTCCACTGCTGAACATAGGCCTCCCCCAAAGATTGCCACAATGACCGGTCCTGCGCCACCCGCATCCATTATGTATAATATGATTAAAATAATTTATGAATAAAAAATAACCTAACCAGTATATCTTAGTATGTATACAAGGTGGCCAAAAAATAAGTGCATTCCCGTTGCTTGTGAGGTTTTGCGACTCAGAATAGGTCCCCTAGTAGGTTATTGGAGGTTTCAGAGCAGTTGATTTTATTTAAAATAAAATTTAAAATCCAAATTAAAACAGTTGTTGTGGAAACGACAATGAACACCTAATTCACTATTTATATACCTACCTACAGTGGAAAAGTAGACATTTTGGTAGGTGCCATTAATTCTACCAACCATAGAGTATATTGAATAATACCAACTACGTTTAAATTGATTTCCACGATAGCGCAGTGCCACTTTCATAGTTTACTCTTAAGAGCAATTTCGGAGCTGGCGTTGTTATTCACCAGTTTACCTGTTTTGAACAGAGCTGATACCTAGGATTGCGACCTGCTGGATATTGGATAACCTGCGATACGTTCGAGTGTTGAGCTCTTAGGTCATGGTTTAGCGGTCGGCGGTTTATCGGTGCAGCGCTGCAAGTTGTGTTTGTGCACATCTCCACGTGTTGTTGCGCAACTGGACGGTAGATTCTGTAGTCCCATGTTATTACTATAAATATTAATGAATAAATACGTATTAATCAGGTCAGCCTAGCTTCAAACCAAGTCAAGAAAAGCTTGTTTTATAAATTAGTTAAGTAGTATTCTGGGCATTTTCGGCATCTGCTGTGCCCATTTTGCGAGACAGGAGTAGTAGTATTCATACTGGAACCAAATTTACTCCTCCACGAAACACAGCAACGCTTACCTTATATATATAAATTATTATAAATAAATACATTAGTGGCAGCCATACCTCAGGACCAAATATACTCATCACACAAACAAATGCCCTAGGCGAGGGTCGTCCCGGGGACTTAGGACAGCTTTGCAAGCAAGATCACTGCAGGCCACTAAAACCAACTATGCTGTGGATGCATATTATTAGGTACCTAGTTTTATAAAATTATTTGAAGGTGGTTCCCATAAATTATTTGTATTTTCGAAATATTCTAACTGAACTTGTTTCCTTATTGTATTTATTTTAAATTTTATGTTACCAAAGGTACAATTGTGCAGTAAAGACGCATTAATCAATGGACAGTTTTGGAGTGATTTATTTTGTTAATAATAAGCGATTCCGCTACCCGATCAACGTCTACAAAATATCTGCCATTACATTATCTACGATGCTCCTAGTACCAATTAATCATAGGAAATTCATATGCTAAGTCTATCGTCTATCATTTGATAACAACAATCATAAGTCATAAATATATCAAGCTATAGAATTTGACCGTTACAATAGTTGTCTGCAATGAGGCATTGTTAGAAACATGTATTAATGGAATTTGCCAAATTGACAACTGATAAAATATTCATAAATATACCAAACGATATACATTCAGGAAACAAGTTGATCGGCGGGCTCTTGTGAGTTGTCTCATTTGCATCGCAAATTATGTTATTGAGAGCCTATCGAAATAACGGAAGATGTGACAAGGCTCATTTTGAACGGAAAAACTCCTAAAAACAACCCGCCTATTAGTAATAGAAAATGAAGTATTATTCATTTCGATAAATAAAGCGTAGCACAATAGCCACATTGTTGTTCCTAGTTGTGTATTTTACAAACTTCGAAGGCCATACGAGTAACACATACTAGACATAGGACAACAGGCCTACTACCGCGAAATTCGTAAAATTCGAAGATTTTTCTCTATCACTCAAACGAAGGCGTCACTAGAGTGAGAGAGACAAATCCTCGAAATTCACGAATTTCGTTTTTCGCGGTAGGGCCGCAGATACTTAAAGAGATCTCACTGATCGAAAACTTTTACGATATATACTTCTTCTACTTTTAACATAATATAATTATCTCAAAAACAACACAAGTCTCAGTAAATTATATAGATTTATAGCTCAATAGTTTGCTGGAGTTGCGGCCAAATACAGCCCGAATGAAAAGTAGGTACCTAACTATTTTTACAGTTGCATAAAAACTTCTTCTACTTTTAACATAATATAATTATCTCAAAAACAACACAAGTCTCAGTAAATTATATAGATTTATAGCTCAATAGTTTGCTGGAGTTGCGGCCAAATACAGCCCGAATGAAAAGTAGGTACCTAACTATTTTTACAGTTGCATAAAAACTTCTTCTACTTTTAACATAATATAAATTATCTCAAAAACAACACAAGTCTCAGTAAATTATATAGATTTATAGCTCAATAGTTTGCTGGAGTTGCGGCCAAATACAGCCCGAATGAAAAGTAGGTACCTAACTATTTTTACAGTTGCATAAAATGCACGCTTCAGTAAATTTAATACTAAAAGAACAACGATGGCGCATAAATAAATAATGTATTTACATAGTAGCTCATGAATTTGGCTCTAGATTATAAAATCAAAACATCCGTATCAAATCCTTGACATTGCAATTTTAAGGAAAATCATACCGGTTAGCAGGTGACCCAAACTGCATATCAGTAGCCTATCTGCGAGTAATAAATATAATTAGACTTCATTTTCGAATGACGTTAATACTGCCGTGCTAAGTAAAAAAGACGCATCTTTTATAGTAGTTCTATGGGAGATGCGTCCTTTCTAGTTAGCACGGCAGAATACGAGGTAATAGTATGCGATAACCGCAGGTACAGTCAACCAATTGGAAACAGGCTACTCGGGAACTATGTCGAAGTGTCGGTATAAATCGGATTGTATTAAATTTGTTACTTATTATCATTTCGACATGGTTCTAGAGTTTCAATTGGTACAGTGTATTTTATGCAGAATAATAGGATTACCAAGGTGAGCCGCAACAACAAAAATATTTACTTACGTCTTCGGGTAGATAATTTTGACCGGCTTCATCAACAACTGGATAAGTTTGACATGTCGGCCTCGGCGCTCACCTCAAAGCTTACAGCTAGATATAGCTTATCTGTTAGTTTTCTAGCTCAGTTAATCGAGTATGAAGTAGGTCGCGTGGAATGAGCTTCCTCTGCCGACAACGGGATGCAGCGACGGAAGTAGGCTTTATAAAGACGGAGCAGAGATGTCGAGCGATGAGAATTTTGTTTGTTTACTTTAACAAAAGTAGCAAGTTACACGTTCGGGAGAGGGTTGTGATATGATTTAATCACTGCCGCGCCGGTAAGTATGGTGCAGTGTGCAGTACGTAGGTATCTCCACCATCGCCTGTTTGAACTTTTGACAAAATGATAGTATGTACTGTAGTATGTTATGAACATTTAAACATTTACTTTACATAAGTCAACTTTAAAGTTACCATGGTTAGCGAGCTTTTGCGACCCTTTACGGTCCTGTACTTGTTGGGCTTTAAGTTTTTTTACTGAGTAAAATTGGTAAAAATACCTTTGGGTCTTTGGGAAACGCGTCCTAATTGTTGTACGATTCTACAATACGGTATACAAATCTTCACTATACCGAACCAATTTCATAAAAGATGCATCATGTTAGCGCTATAGAAATCATGGACAACAGACAAACAATTTTATAAAAGATACCTAACCAATTTTATAAAAGATGCATCATGTTAGCGCTATAGAAATCATGGACAACAGACAATTATGTATGTGCTGATTGTATTAGATACCACGTGCGAGTCCTACCATCTATCTATTTAATTGCATTCGTGACGCTACTAAGGAGCAACGTAAACAAAGACTTGTAATGGCAATAACAAGAGATATATTTAAATCGGTTTGCACTGGGCGACAAATAGATGTTACGCAAGGAGTTATAACACTTCAAACCATTAGTAGACCTTATCTGGCTAGCGTAAGATTCACGAATGGTCAATTATGAACGTGATCATTGCATGCCGAGATTTTCACTAACCCAGTGTAAGTTGATCTGTAGCTGAATGAGAACTGTTTATTATGAGGGTAGCTGGGTGGGCTGGTTCGTGTGCTAGTGAATGAGGAGCAGTGCACGTGGGTTGCCTTCCAACGTTCCGACACGTGCCGCGCGCACGGGTCCTTCCTACACCCTGTTGCTAACTCAATTTTCAGTAACCCTTTATGTTTTAATTGAATTGGAGTTAGCCAGTTGTTTAATACAAGGATAATCATCATTAGCGAACACGGCCCCTGTCAAATCAAGCTTGGATATATTTAGTTTGATTTGATTTTGTAAAGACATGCTGCACACACACCCGCTGGATGCGGGTGGCGCAGGACCGGTCATTGTGGCAATCTTTGGGGGAGGCCTATGTTCAGCAGTGGACGTCTTTCGGCTGATATGATGATGATGATGATGATGATGCTGCACAACTTGGCATTGGACAGAAATATATTGTGAAACTTTGATAGAGATGAACAGTTCAATTTTGAGGATTTCATAAACTTAAGCAAGTAACTGAGCTATGATTTGGTCATGAATATCATATCACTCATGCCTGAAAGACTTACATGTCAAAGCACCAGGCTCAAAAGGGTAGATGTTTAAACAATGTTTTTTGGCAGAACGATGGCATAATACATTATCATAGTAACGTGAATGCGTTGTTTTCCTGTTACGGCCGGTGACACCATTACATATTTACTAGGCGCGTGGAATGAACTTGACCTAGAGCCTATGAACACATGGTCAAGGCTAAACAGTAACAATGTGGACAGATGATCCGATTGCAGCCTTGGTCTTTATTCTTTAGTATATGACGTCTAGTTCCGTCTGTAATTGCAGAAAAACGTTGATAAGGGCTGCACGCGACGCGATGAATCGCGCGATCGTTGCTCCTTTGTCAAGCTTGGACGTCTTTCGATTGATATGAAATTGTAGAAACGTCAACTCAGTTAACTGGCCATCGTGAACCTTATTGCCACAGACATTAAGTGCATGTGGTCTCAAAGGTCGACATTAGTGACACGATTCCATATTTTTATACACGCGTAGAGTCGTGAACTTGACATAGCGCAGTGTGGAGACCCGATCAAGGCTGGGTCACCTAGGCTAGTGGAAACAGTCGCGTGTCGTCATCACGCGTGATACGGTAATTGGTGCTGGTGCAGCACCGGTTTGGTGCCCAACATTTAAACCGAACGCTGACATTTTAGATTAGCCAACAAAAGGGGTTTTTTTATCATGGTATAATCAATTCAAGAGCAAGGAATTTTTTTAAGATATTTTTGGTACGGAAAATTATAGTAACTAGTGTTCCTGTTTTAGTTAGCAGTGTTTTTTTAAATTAGCAGGTAATTTATATTAATGTTAATGATAGTATAAATTAACAATTTAGTGAAATAGGTAATAATCGATTAGAATTAATTTATTATAATAATAATAAACATGTGTACGTACTGTGTAGTGTATGTAAGATGCAGATTCTAATCATAACAACAAACAGAAACAGACTGCTTACACTACGTAACGGAAAATACGAATGATTGATAGTATTATTACATTTGAGAATAGGTACATGTAGTCAAACAGATCATGTTGCTAATTACTTGTACAATCTCAAAATACAATAACATCACAAAATTCAAAAACAACCATTCGTGTAATAAAACTTTATCATAAATTAACTAAATAAAATCATAAATTAACTATTGAAATAAAACAATGTATCTATTCGATCAACATTATACTGTCCGTGAATCTTGAGCGTTTCGGTCTATATTCCAACCACAACTCTCTGTGATTTTTCATAGATAAGAAGAAGATTGTGATGGCCAAAATGTTCAGCAAATATGTGACGATGATATCCTCTTCAGTCAGCCAGAAGGAGACTAAGCCGGTTCTGTTGAGGACCGTCAGCAGCGGCACCAGCACGGTGATGCCGCTGGTGATAAACGCGAAGGTCGACACAAGGAAATGCCGAACCAACTCTTCACCAGTTACCGCTCTTACCCTCGCAGTTCGAACCAAAACATATACAACGCTTAAGTAAAGCATCGTGCTTACTACTGCAATTGAAAGCGCAATGATTTCCATAAAATGAAAGTCAAGTGTTTGAAAAAGGAAATCCATAACAACTTCCACAAGTGGCAGCGGCCACGCAAAGATATTAGCGCATATATACAGGTAGTCCTTTGAGATATTGATTGTAACTACTTTGACAATTTCCAAATAAAATACTATTGTGGTGATCAACTGCCAATGCAGCATAACGTTGAAACATGCTTGGAGAACCATCTCGGCTGCGGCACTGTAAAGTCTTCTGTAGAGAATCCGTATACAGAAGTAGGCAGTGATGAATATAACGCTGGTCGTGATCACTTGAAGGAACACGTAGTTATGGAACTGGCGCCATTTCTTGATGCGAGTCCAGGAGAGGAGGCCGAAGAGTAAGCTTGCTGCGCTCAGAGCCAGGCAGAGAGCGAGGAGCGCCACCGTCGCGTACTGGCCAACGTTCTGTGGTCTCCAAGAATCTTCTGCCATTACTAGCTACGTAATTCAGAAAACTTTCTATGATTACCCTTCTGCCTTTAACAGCTTTTCATCCAGCGGATTTAAATTTCAATGAAGCTTTGTGCGGATTAATTATCTTAACTTTTTGTCTGAACAATACAACCCGTCTGACAATCGTGTTATGTTCGTTTTAGCTCCACGGTAATTAAATTATTAAGTACTCCTTAAGCTTCAAGAGACATTTAAAGGCTGCGCACGACACTTATTCGTATTCGGGTCACACTCGCGAAGTTCGCAACTTTGTGTTCAGCCGGCAGTCGGTACACTCGCTGAATCCAGCCCCGCCGCCGGCGTGTGCGTCACTGTGTGTGTGTTGAGGAAAATATGCGTGAATTGTATTGTTCCAACGAATTCCATTTTGTACATGGACTTTAAGTACCTACATTATACTACTAATTATGAGGATATTTCATGTAATTTAAGGAAACATTTTGAGGATTTGAATATCCTTAAAGGAATCAAATAATCTAACTGTACATATAACTACACGCTGCGTCTTAAGACCGAGTGGCCGAGGGGTACAGGCATCAGCCGCGGAAGCTGAGTACGTGGGTTCGATCCCCACCTCGGACATAGGTGATCTTGGTCGTTTTTCTTTGGTATATGACTAATATTTATAATTTATATAGTATTAAGTAGTGTGACTACTGGAGAAAAATTAAAAAGTACAAATCTAAATATTTAGTTAATAAATAATTTGATTTGTGTTTTCACAATATGTTCTGTACATATAACATCAATAAATAATGCTTAAATAGTTATTGAACAGAACAGTAAAATAGAAATATTATCTTTACAATATTACAATACTTATATCTGGGTACGTACGTTTAATATCAATTCATTATTTAGAATTATAAACATGGCCGCGAGTTTACGCTAGCGTGTGGGCATATCCCAGGAGTCCAAAGTACCGCATGTTATTTCCTTTTAGTGTTTTCATATCAAAGTGACAGAAGTTGAAGAGTGACAGGGATCATCTCACTACCTGCCTGACAGGGCTTAAATTATTCAATGTTTTATGAATTTGAATATTAAATTTAATTCGGTGTCTGCAATTCATGGCCGAATTATAAAGTTTTCAGTTGCGTAGAGTCAATCTGTCTAAAAATTGCCGTGACACAAAACCGCCCTGTACAACGTTTTAGAACAGAGCAGGAACTTACTGACATCGATCGAATGTCAATAGTGCTTCTTTATTTTTATTAGTATGACTTAAAATGGGATATTTCCATGTAAATTGAAATTATTGAGTACCTACCCGATATTTCGGCACTGTTGTATCTTCATCTTCACGGAGTAAAATTTCATTTACATGGTACATAATATATCCCGTTTTAAGTTATACTAATGATGTAAGAAAAAAATATATTTTCTATTTCTGTTTCCATCTGCGCTATGGATTTGAGGCGTTTATTATAATTATAAAATAAACTATATTTTTTATTATTTTTCTATTTCAAAGAATCAGACTGAGCTACAAGCGCTGCAACGCGGATGTGTGACATCTACCTATAGG
Source organism: Thaumatotibia leucotreta (assembly GCA_025490895.1). NCBI lineage: Eukaryota > Metazoa > Arthropoda > Insecta > Lepidoptera > Tortricidae > Thaumatotibia > Thaumatotibia leucotreta. The sequence continues at coordinate 10,556 of JALPQI010015658.1, read as the reverse complement.
GCCTCGTAGGCGGCCACAACACAACCATGCGCCGGCGATTACGCGTGCCGTTTATCGGTCCACGCGTCTCTGTTTACGCGCCCTCATCCTTGACAGTTACACCATCAGGGCTGGTACTTAATTAGGTTACTTGGTTTCCCTTTCCATGTTTCATCCATCGATATTCCCTTCTGCTTCTGCTTAACAACAAAATAAATACCACTTCTCGACGGTACTCAGATGATTCAGGACTCCTGTGGCCTATTTCTCAAAAGCTTGTAACTTGTAATACAAGTGGACGTCTCTTTTTAGCACTATAGATTTAGATTTTAGATTTAGATAGTTATTCTCATAATATAAAATTACACTATAAATTGTATTAAACTAATCTACATGAATTTATATTATGATCGTCAGGATAGGTAATTAAATAAAATAACATGAATTAATAAAAAATAGAAAACAACGAGATACAATTTAAAACGTGCCAATTAATCCTATGTCAACAATATTCAATGCATGTCAAAACATAATTATAAATAATAATAATAAAATTAACTAAAATGCTAGTATCTCTTAGTGATCGTCATGTGCTAAATTTAAAATAGTTACAAAACAATAATGGATAATAATAATCATTTAAACAATTTAATTTACTTTGTCGAATGTCAAACACATATACTATACTCGTGAACAGAATACAGTGGATTTTTCAATAAAAGGCATCTCAGTTGACGCTCAAATGTTTCGTTAGATGTTTCTATACGCAATTCAGAGGGTAGACGTTCATAGTATGTGGGACCAATCACGCGCGGGTTTTTGCATGAAAGTGCCATGCGTCGCGGCACTGTTCGGTCGGAGTCTACCAGTGGATCGTATCAATTTACCCGAAAATCAACACGTTTAAAAAGTGATAAGTTCTTTCTTACAAACATAAAAATAATATAAGGACAATCCGCTTGTATTACAAGTTACAAGCTTTCGAGAAATAGGCCCCTGTTTCAAGCCCAAATACAGGAGCAACTTTTTTCGTAAATATTTTGTAATAAAATACTTTGTAATGTGCCTACTCCAAAATCTTGACAAAATTGTATGCACATTTAGATATCTGTTGGATTTCCTAGCATTAACAAAGAAGGATGCAAAAATAATTGTCTTAGAGCGACGTAAAATACTGGTGTTCGTATCTGATGGCAACAAAACTTATGCTTATGCAAAACTTATCTGTGTATGACAGGCGTGTTTGTAAAAACACACGGTAACCGAAAATATCGTTTTAAAGCTTTGAACGACGGGATCACCTCGGCGCCCACAACGGACGTATCCTCTCTACACATCCTTGCCCATCTATAGTGTAAACACAGCTCGACATCCGCATATCAATCTACTATATCTACCTTTGTCCTTAACTGTGCAAAGATCATATTGAGCACTTCATTAGCGCTGGCACTCCTGTCTTGTTGCCGACAGCGTATCAATTGACAGTATAAAATAGACGGGGAGCTAACAACGGAAAAACGTTCGCGATTTATAACCAACGAAACTTTACCAGTTTAGTTAGTGTCCGGTACCATGCTGGGGCCTATTTCTCAAAAGCTTGTAACTTGTAATACAAGCGGAAGTCTTTATCTTATTAATAATGTTAAAAAGAGACTTCCACTTGTATTACAAGTTACACGCTTTTAAGAAACGGGCCTCTGGTGGTACAATGCCCACTGTTAAAATTTGTAATGGTTAATCGTATTTATGAACTTTTGTAGGTATATGGTATCATCATCCGATCCGAATGGCGAGACTAGTATGGAAGAGCTGATTTAGCAGATTTTGAGCTCTGTCATACAATTCTTCTAATAATATCCAAATGTGTGCATCGAATGAAGTCGTACACAATGTGGCGGCCAACCATTAATAGGGCTGATGACTGTAGTTAAAAAAAAGAAGAAATGATTAGTAGTAATGTTTGTACAGAACTTCTATTTAATAAATTGAAAAGAGAGAGAGAGGTAATTTGGAAGTATACAAACGTGGCAATAGTTTTGTCAGTTCCAAAAAAGATGATGATTTTACTTGCCAGTCATCCATCATGTCATGCCTATTGCACGGCTACCGAACATCAAGGCAGGGACCGGACCCGCTTACCCTAACCCGTTTAAAACCCCGGGGTATTTTAAGGCTGGGTTTCAAAAACCCCTTCATTTCGGTAACCTTATTATTCGCTTACCGGTTAACAGATATTAACCGCTTCATTTGAATTAATTCCGGTTAGCGCTTACCAATATAAAAACCCAGGAACGGGTTACCGCTTCAAGCGCTGATTAAATATCAGCAAGCTGTTATAGCTTTTATATGAACTGAATATGGTCTATTATCGTAGCACCCAACTCCAAACATAAAGGCCCCTCATGCGCGCGCGCTCTTTTCGTTCGAACATACTGAGACCACGGGCAATTTAAAATGTTATTTTTTCTACTGTTTAGTTGGATACGTTGAATTCGTATACAGGGAGCCTTAAAGAACACCCTTAATTAGATTTATCGGATTCTCAGATCACCGGACGTTTAAGAATAGTTTTTTTTAACTGCAAAACATTATTTAAAATAAGTTAAAACAATATTCTAGATCTAACTTTATTTTAAGTTTGTACTGCCCGTCACCCGGCCTCGGTACCTACTATTTGCAGGGCGGTAGTGCGGCATTTGTCAAAGGCTTTGTAATGCGCCGACCAAATAACGCAAATTCAAACAAAAGTGTGCATTATATCCGACGGTGTAGAGCTAATTGAGCTTGCCATAGGACTAGGTCGATTTGTGTAAGAATGTCGTATAGTTCATGTAATAATTCTTCGAATTGTAATAAATGTAATAATATCGAAATTGGGTGTACCTAGTGTAAAAAATAGTACATGTGGTATCATTCTACGCTGACCACCTGACATGGAGTAGGCATTAGAAGTTTCAAGGTTGGAACTCCATTCTAAGATCCAAGATGGCGGCAACTTTTTTTTACAATTTTCATCATTATACTCATTTCTGACTAATTCGCATACGTGGAATCCCATTTTCGGGTCAATTCTAAGATCCAAGATGGCGGCTACTTTTTTTGCAATTTTCATCATTATAATTTTATAATCGTTTCTAACTGACTAATTCGTATACGTGGAATCCGATTTTCGGGTCGCTTCTAAGATCCAAGATGGCGGCAACTTTATTTGCAATTTTGATTACTATACTCGTTTCTGATTAATTCGCATCCGTGGAATCTGATTTTCAGGTCCATTCTAAGATCCAAGATGCCGGCAACTTCTTTTGCAATTTTCATCATTATACTCATTTCTGACTAATTCGCATACGTGGAATCCCATTTTCGGGTTCATTTTAAGATCCAAGATGGCGGCAACTCTTTTTTGCAATTTTCATCATTATACTCGTTTTTGACTAATTTGCATACGTGAAATCCGATTTTCGGGTCCATTCTAAGGCACTAGTCTCACCGCGAGCTACTAAGCTATGAACTATCGGCTATAAACACGAACAAAAGATACGCACTCCCGTGTAAATAAAAGAGACACGGCGATACTCGTCCGGCGGTGATAGCTGATAGCTGGGCGAGTATCGCCGTGTCACTTTTATTTACACGGGAGTGCGTATCTTTTGTTCGTGTTTATAGCCGATAGTTCATAGCTTAGTAGCTCGCGGTGAGACCAGTGCCTTAGATCCAAGATGGCGGCAACTTTTTTAGCAAGTTTGATCATTATACTCATTTCTGACTAATTCGCATACGTGAAATCCGATTTTCGGGTCGATTCTAAGATCCAAGATGGCGGCCACTCTTTTTAGCAATTTTCTTCATTATACTCATTTCTGACTAATTCGCATACGTGAAATCCGATTTTCGGGTTGATTCTAAGATCCACTAACTTGCATACGTAGGATCCCATTTTCGGGTCCATTCTAAGATCCAAGATGGCGGCAAATTTTTTTAGCAATTTTGATCATTATACTCATTTCTGATCAATTCGCATACGTGAAATTCGATTTTCGGGTCGATTCTAAGATCCAAGATGGCGGCCACTCTTTAGCAATTTTCATCATTATACTCATTTCTGACTAATTCGCCTCCGTGGAATCCGCTTTTCGGGTCGATTTTAAGATCCAAGATGGTGGCACTATATTTTTCTTTTTTTGTCATTGTACTCGTTTTCGACTAATACACTTACGTGAACCCCGAATTCAGAGTCCATTTTAAAATTCAATATGGCCACAATTTTTTTTGTAATTTTTGTCACTATACCTACACGTTTTTGACTAATTTACATACGCGAGACCCGAATTTAGGGTCCATTGTAAGATCCAAGATGGCGCCGTTTTTTTTGCATGTTATTGAATTTTGTACCTACGCAATTTTAATCATTATACTCGTTTCCGACTAATACACATACGTGGAATCCGAATTTAGGGTCAATTTGAAGATCCAAGATAGCGGCACAATTTTTTGCAATTTTTCGTCATTATACTAGTTTTTGACAAATTCATGCATGTGGAATCCGAATATTCTATTTCCACTGTCTTCTACTTGTTCTACACATACGTAAAAAATCTAGGATCTTAAATTGACCCTAAATTCGGGTATATGAATTAGTCGAAAACGACTACAATGACAATAATTACAAAAAAATTAAAAACACTGTACCGCCATTTTGGATCATAGAATGGACTTGAAAATCAGATTCCACGGAAGCGAATTAATCAGAAACGAGTATAATAATCAAAATTGCAAAAAAAAATGCCGTTATCTTGGATCTTAGAATGGACCCGAAAATCGGATTCCACGTATGCGAATTAGTCAAAACCGAGTGTAATGATAAAAATTGCAATAATAAGTTGTCGCCATCTTAGATCTAAGAATCAACCCGAAAATCGGATTTCACGTATGCGAATTAGTCAGAAATGAGTATAATGAAGAAAATTGCTAAAAAGAGTGGTCGCCATCTTGGATCTTAGAATCGACCCGAAAATCGGATTTCACGTATGCGAATTAGTCAGAATCAGAAATGAGTATAATGATCAAAGTTGCTAAAAAAGTTGCCGCCATCTTGGATCTTAGAATGGACCTGAAAATCAGATTCCACGGATGTGAATTAATCAGAAACGAGTATAATAATCAAAATCGCAAAAAAAGTTGCCATTATCTTGGATCTTAGAATGGACCCGAAAATCCACGTATGCGAATTAGTCAGAAATGAGTATAATGATGAAAATTGCTAAAAAGAGTGGCTGCCATATTGGATCTTAGACGATTCTAAGATTAATTTTGATTAATTAATTTTGATCATCATACTCATTTCTGATTAATTCGCATCCGTGGAATCCGATTTTCGGGTCCATTCTAAGATTCAAAATGGCGGCAACTTTTTTAGCAATTTTCATAATTATAGGTACTGTAAACAAGATACCACGGAGTCGGCATAACGGCTACTACTAGCGCCACCCGACGAGTAGCAGCACTAAAACCGACAGTACTCCAGTATCCCACTAGATGGCGCTGGCGTCGAAATAGATCGCGCTAACGATAGTTCGCCGGAGAATCCATAAGTAGGCTTCATGATTATCGATATGTTGTCTTCACCCCCCTTACTGTACGATCTAAGTTATCGGATTCCCGAGCTTATTTCGATACATTAGTAGATACCTATAGTATTCGAGTAAATTGTAACTTTGGCAAATTATATAATATAAGTTTCCGATCACGTGTTTGTCTCAAATAGAACGTCACAACTCCCCTACGCTACAGTACTCATTTTGGACTAATTCGCATACGTAGTATCCCATTTTCGGGTCCATTCTTAGGTCCAAGATGGCGGCAACTTTTTTTTGCAATTTTAATCATTATACTCGTTTTTGACTAATTCGCATACGTGAAATCCGATTTTCGGGTCGATTGTAAGATCTACGAATGGCGGCAACTTTTTTTAGCAATTTTCTTCATTATACTAATTTCTGACTAACTCGCATGCGTGGAATCCCATTTTCGGGTCCATTCTAAGATCCAAGATGGCGGCAACTTATTATTGCAATTTTTATCATTACACTTGTTTTAGACTAATTCGCATACGTGGAATCTGATTGTCGGGTCCATTCTAAGATCCAAGATAACGGCAACTTTTTTTGCAATTTTGATTATTATACTCGTTTCTGATTAATTCGCATCCGTGGAATCTGATTTTCAGGTCCATTCTATGATCCAAGATGGCAGTACAGTCAAGTGCAAAAATAAGTATCGAAAGAATCCGTTCATAAATATGTTACGACGTTCTTATTACACAGAATTAGAGTGCACTGGGACATATTTTTGAACGTTTTTGTATACCCCTTATTTTGTCTTCGACTGTACAGTGTTTTTATTTTTTTGTAATTATTGTCATTGTAGTCGTTTTCGACTAATTTATACCTATACCCGAATTTAGGGTCAATTTAAGATCCTAGATAGAAATATAATATTCGGATTCGACGTGCGTGAATTAGTCAAAAACTAGTATAATGACGAAAATTGCCAAAAATTGTGTCGCTGTCTTGGATCTTCAAATGGACCCTAAATTCGGATTCCACGTATGTGTATTAGTCGGAAACGAGTATAATGATTAAAATTGCGTAGGTACAAAATTCAATAACATGCAAAAAAAAACGGCGCCATCTTGGATCTTACAATGGACCCTAAATTCGGGTCTCGCGTATGTAAATTAGTCAAAAACGTGTAGGTATAATAACAAAAATTACAATACAAAAATTACAAATTGTGCCCATATTGAATTTTAAAATGGACTCTGAATTCGGGGTTCACGTAAGTGTATTAGTCGAAAACGAGTACAATGACAAAAATGACAAAAAAATAAAAATATAGTGACGCCATCTTGGATCTTAAAATGGACCCTAAATTCGGGGTCCACGTATGTATATTAGTCGAAAACGAGTACAATGACAAATATGACAAAAAAAAAGAAAAAAATTGTGCCGCCATCTTGGATCTTAAAATGGACCCTAAATTCGGGTTCCACGTATGTGTATTAGTCGAAAACGAGTACAATGACAAAAAAAAAAACATTTGTGCCGCCATCTTGGATCTTAAAATGGACCCTAAATTCGGGGTCCACGTATGTGTATTAGTCTAAAACGAGTATAATGACAAAAATTGCAAAAAATGTGTCGCCATCTTGGATCTATCTAATGGACCCTACATTCGGATTCCATGTATGCCAATCAGTAGAAACCTTTGAATCCGTATTTAATTATATATTTGCGACAATAATATTCAACATTCGCACGTCCTAACATGGTATCAATTCCAGTATTTCGAATCGACATGTTGATTCCAAAGTATTATAGTAATGGTAATATGCTATAGATTATTATTGACTTCTTCATACGTCATGGTAATATTCCGTTTCACGACATTACATTACAAGTAATATACAGGGTGTTTGTTATGTCGTTAGCCAAATTTGCATATGTCATTCGCGATCACCAGTACACAACATTTTTGAGAAAAAAAGTTACACTTTTTTTTAGTTTTTTTTTCCCGTTTTTTATCCGGCAAAAACATAATTTGTGGTCACTAGGCAAGTTTGTTTCAATCCGTGCGATTCGATGGCAGACAAAAGGGTAGCAGGTTTAAGTAGTCAAGTCTTAGCCAATCAGGAGTTCATCACAAGCACCGATCAGCCGACGTCACTCACCCCACCATCGGTACTAAACAATGAATAAAATGTCCTAACTACATGCACACACGATTGTTATTTGATTAAAACTGCCCAAGCGCATACCTACCTGTACCTGCTCGTTGTTATCAACAATTCAATTTGCTTAGAGAGTGCATTAGAATCGATATCTGAGGTAAACCAGTACGCGTTTGTATGACGGAACATTTAAGTTACTCCGTTCTTGAGGTCAAATTATGCTGGCTCGGCTGATCGCAAGATGCCATGTGCCATTTGTACAGCACTCTGTAAACAAAGAAGGAGTGCGCTTGCGTGAACACGCTCGAGTCAAACTACCCTCAGATCGGCGCGCAACTCAAAATACCCTCATTATTAGTACTGTATGCGATAGACTGATAATGCTGTCTCGTGGGTTTTACCTGCAAGTTAAGCTCCACCTCCGTTCCCCACCACGCGTAGGAAACTTGTTACGTATTGAATTAGTTACCTTATGCGGGTTAATTAAAGTTGCAAACTCAAACACCCTTTCCAATCTGATTTGGCAGTTATGAGCGCATACTAGGTGGGGCAGCACGCAAAGTAAGCAAGTGATCATAGTGACCAAACATTCGTTAGATAATGGGATTTTAAAAAAAATCTATAACAAAAAGGATAATGAAAAATGGATTATTTTTGTTTTACCAAATATTTTTTTACGCCTTTACCCAACACATATTGTAATATGGCTAATGATATAAAAAACACCCTGTATATGATACCCTTAAGTACATTACAAATTAAAATCAAGTAATATTGTAATCGGGAATTGATTACGAAAACTACCGGTGGGGCAAGCGATTTTATATATTAACTGGTCGGGGGCAGCGTAGGATGATTCCTTACATGATGAACCGATGATCTGGTTTTTAATTCACGTGACCTTCACGTCGATTTCACGCTGAAATCACGTTGCCGCCGCCGATTACTTTAAATCGGCGCACATATAAATAAAAAATTGGTCTTGGAGCCTTTGTCGACTTTTTCGTTATTTTGAGACTAACATTAGAAAAGGGTATATTTAATATTTTATCAATAATTAAAGCATCAAATATTTAAAAAACTGTAAATAATTGAAATACTTAAAAGTTACTTAATTGATTTACTAATAGGTACATAAAATAACACCATCTATCCACGTACGTACCATAATTCGGCTAAGTAAGAAAAAAATAATAATATGTCCCTTTAAAAACTGAATAAGTACCTTTTGAAACGACCCTGACTGACTGAAGTAAACCTAAAGTAAAACAATACTCATCCAGTCACGACACGATCGCGTGTGGCGGCGCGAAGACGGGCCGGTGCGGTGGCGGAAAGGCGCGGGAGAGGGGTAAGGCTTACCCGAAACCGAAAGGTTACCGGTTAGTACATACAAAACCCTCACCGAAACAGCTGTTGTAAGCGGTAACCCCTTATGACGATTAGGTTAACCCGAATAATACGGGTTATCGTTATTGTTGGGTAACCCATTGAGCGGGTTACCCATATGAATAGGTTATCGTGTGAAGGGGTTATTAATTTGAACCGGTAAGCCAAATGAACGGGTTTTCCGGTCCCTGCATCAAGGTGACTTTGTAGTCTTTGTACGGAGGCTCGTCGCCTGCCGTTTAATACTGGCTTCAGCCGCTTTCGTTTCACTGTTTTATAAACTGAAGACGTTTTTCCACGCGCAGCTCTCATACCATAAACATAACAGAGACGTAACAATAATAGCAACTGCCTTGTGTCTCGTTTGTTTTACGACTGCTTTTATTACCACACGTGCCACTATAATTGTTATCTTAATTTGCGTTTTCATGAGGGATAGCAACCGGTTTTACATGCGGAAATTAAGGAGATTTATATGTTATTGTTATTAGCTGTAATTGTAATTGCCATTGTAAGTGACAACATATATAAATAATAATAGATTAATATCATGGGACATTCTAACACAAATAGACCTAGTCTCACGGTAAGTTAATTTAATTAAGGCTTGTGTTGTGAGTACTAAGCGACAACAATATATCTATACTCCTCAAAACAAAATAAGAGCCCCGAGTTTTTTTGTCAGTCTATTGCTGTAATAACTTTTTATTAAGGAATAAAAATTAAAACGAACTTATTTAGATACGCTTAATAAACTTAAATAAAGTAGGCGTCGCTAGAGTGCATTATGTCCCGCGATTATTACCGCGACGGAAGGACAAATCGCAGCAACTTTGATAAAGTAGGCTGGACTTATTATTGGTACCTACTGAATTACGTCTAAATAAATAAAAATAGAAAGTTTTAGCCTAAAAAATCTTTGTGCCTCTGAGTTATGTTCTGAAATGCATGAATTAGATTAGGGCATACAGTACCGGTACCGGTTCCAAGAATTTAATTTCCCGGTTCCTAGTACATAAAAAACTGCCTCAAAATCAAACGTTGGAGGTTATGTTTATGCTAATGACCAAAACGCAAACAATAAATTTCGCCCCAATGTTTAAACAACTACACTTAATCTTATGTATGTTATCATAACATAATAACAGTCGTTAGTTCAGAAATGCAATGTCTAGAAGATACGATACAGAACAAAATTATACAAAAGGTGAAAAATCTATGTTTATTACACGTTGCATTAATTATTTTTTCTACTCCCGTACTTTTATTTGTCATTTACTTGGTCGTGAACACACCATTAAGCCTTATAGATGTCAAGACAAGTCTATATTGTATATTCCCTATAAACGCATCAGGCCGGTAGGCCAACTCGACTGGACTTACATGCAATGCGTTTTTGGATTTTAAGACACCTCGTGCATACAAGACGTAATGAAATACATGGTTGCCAACCTAATTT
>JALPQI010015657.1:0-25186 GCA_025490895.1 Thaumatotibia leucotreta | reverse complement strand
GGGGCTCCAACAAAGAACATGAAATTACATTTAATATCAAAGATTCCATATCCTTTTACGATCAGCGTAAATCGCGGCTCTGATTTTGGGAATCTGCGTTGTGAGAATCTATTGAAAGCAAATTCCTGACATAGGTTCCTTTTTGTAATGTAAGGGTGGGCTTCAGATTATTTTGCTCTTGATTTGTAAAACACGCTTGAGTTGCTTGAGTTTTCTTTGTTGATAAAAGAGTAAAGAAAATTTGAAGAACGTTAATGATATTATGCGTTGGGAAATTTCGTGTCACTCCTTGTAACATCTTTTGCTTTGACATTGTCCTCTCTTGCTTTTACTTTTCGCTTATAAATAGCCTTATTGTTCGCGACATAATGCTGTTAATTTCTAAAGAATACATGCATTTTTAATGTACGAAGTACAGAAAAGCTAATACTTTCTCATTCACCTTCCATTTGAATTTTACTTTTTACTGGGTTCATTCGGCGGATTTCTTGGCAAGACTTTTAAAGAGTTCCATTGAGACGAAGCAGTCACATAAGCACTCAGTTAACTATTCAGATGCTCGCTCCACCATTTCCGTTGAAGTCTGGAAATATTACTAGCTATTATTGATGGGATTACTGTGTATGGAACGAGCAGGCGGCTTGACGCCTCCAGCCCACCCCCCGAGCCATCTCGCCCGCATATTGATGACTACTAAAAACATAACTTTACTAACGGCCTCACTTCTCGCTCGCCGCAAATTCCCCTTTGCATAACTTATTCCTCTCGTGTAACTCATTTTTACTCTACTGTCGTTCAGATCAGTCAAGTTGGAAAAAATCCACGGCACATGACAAGTTTGTAGTTTTTGGAGAATAAGTTTTTTATGTGTTACTGTGAAAGAATGAACTCAGATACTGCAATTGGAAATCAAAATGGAACAATAGATCCGAGTCGTGTTTGGATCATAAGATTAAAATTACCATAAATCATCGACCTGTTTTTGCATGATTTTGATTTTTTTTTATGAAATGATTAACTTTTTTTCTTTGGTATATGACATCCAATATTCATTAGAAATTATTAACGTTAAATCAAAAGAACAAATCATTTATTAACAAAAATATAGTAACATAAAGGGTAATTTAAGAAAAATAAATAAATAAATAGTTATCACGCAAGCACTGATGGAGATATTAGGTCAGGTAGAGGAAAGATTGGGTACGGCTGCGCCGTCGCTTAGGCCAAAGAAGTTTTTGATGGAGTTAAATTTGTGGCGCGTACCCCGAATACACATGCTTGTAGCACGGAGTATGGAAATTATAATTTTCGATCTAAGCCAGCCCATTACTACGCTGAGGGATCTGTCCCAACGATCAGCGATCGCTTCGCCGAGATGTTTCACGAAAGCGGACATCTGAGGTGCGAATATCCCATCCACGGATGTTACAAGGGGAGTAAATGTCGCATGCCGTTTTTCACAAGAGTTCAAATATTTTCGTTTCTTTTCCTCTTCGGCGGATTTAAGTACGGTTGCTACCGGACGTGAGATGTAAGAGGGAGCGTCAGTGTCTACGACACGGATATCAAATAACGCCTCCCTCTGTGCATCCCAAACGCCACGGCAGCAAAGGTCTCCCCGAAGTCCGCAGTCACCTTCCGTGATGAGGGGTTCTTTGACTACATTCCCCCAGGCGTGCTGACATAGCTCACAAAATAAGTCCCGGATTTCGTTGTGACGGCGTGTAATTAATCCGCCAGTTTTACAGCAGAGAGCGTGGTCCACGTCAAAAACATCATTGCCGCAGCCGTCACATGATTTAGGCATGGAGATAGGTGTTCTGTGGTATCTTAGTGCCAATGCATCTCTGAATTCCATTGGGGATAGGTCAAAGTGGTCTTTTCTTGTAGGGATAACCGAGAGCCAAGTAGACGATTTAGTTTTAGTTTTCGTGAAAATTGAACGTTCGACTGCTCGTTTTTTGTTAGGAGAAAGTTTGTTTAAAATAGAGTCCAAAGTTACATCATCTTGAGAATTTTTAATTTTCCGGCATTCCTTTCTTGAATGTCCGAGGGACATGTGATGTTGAGTGAGGTCCAGTTCATTATTTTCAATTAAGGCGGATGAGAGGATTGAACAGCCATTTTTTGAGGTTTCATAATTTAAGTTTGTCATTTTAGAAAGTGCGGGGATGGCTAGACCGCCTTTGTGTACAGGTAAAGAAAATAAGTCCGCTTCTAGTGAAGTTATCTCACCACCTAGTAGGTTTGGTAGAAAACTGGTGCGTAAAATATTTGTTAAACAATCGAAGGATAGATTAGCATTTTCTAATACTCTTAGTAGAAAAGTCCATTTGAATTGGGCGGCTTTAGTGAGAACGGTATAGGCAGCTTGTGGCGAGTCTTTGCAAATCTCAGAGAGCTTTTCTATTATGGAAGTCCAGTTTTCGATTTTATTGTTGACAAAGTTTTCTTTACCTTCGCCAATGTAGCTGCCGAGGAAGCGTGTGCCGGTTGTTATGGTAATGTTAACTCCTTTGAATATCTGCTGCGCGGATTGTTTGTCATTCTCATTTACGATTAGGTAAGACTTTCTGTCTTGAGGGAAGTAGCCGTATGCGGGGCCTAACGTTAAATCAAATGTTGACACACAAATTTTAAAGTGCATTTCCTTTAAAAACCCATATCGTGTGAAGCAAACAGTAAAATTTCAACACCCGTAGGTAATTGATGAGAAACGCTTTGAAGATATTTCCTTGTTATATTATGATCAGAGAATCTTATCTTGGGTGTACCTATAACAATTTACGTTGAAGCTCAAACTGGGGCAAAGCCGGCACAGTAAGCATTGGTACAGTGGTCTGATTGTTTTTACTTACATTTTCTGCCTATCTTCAAACAAAAAAACTGAAAGAACTTTGAACATTGGTAAATGTGTTGTCCAAACCTGCTCGATTTATACCTAATAGATATATTGATTTAAATTTTCACGACTATCACTCATATTTTAACGACAAACGGCCTGCCTGCGACCACGGTTGTATCGTGATGTCAGAAACGTGAGGATAATATTAAAAGTAAACCGACTTATAATATTGTCACCAAAAAATATGCAGGCCCGAAAATTCATATTATTACTGAAAATTTTATACTCACCCACCAAAAACGTCAATGCACTCGAGAATTCTTGTCACAAGTAGCAACGTTTCAATTGGTACCTAATTGCACTTCTGCATTTCATATAAGCTGCCGTAAAGCGAAGTGTAGGCAGGTCGATAAAAGTTATTTAATAACAAGAAACACTCTCCCCTCAGCGAAGTTATGCGGTGCTAACATCTTCATACAATCCTTTCACGACTGGCTTTGCGCAATACTTTTAATAAAAATACGCCGTTGATACTGTCTCATAAAGGCATTTAAAAGTAGAGAATAGTTTGAATTGCGAAAGTGAACATTTCAAAGTGTCTTGGGAATTTTGGAATAACACGCTAGATTAATTCTATCAAAAACAATTATAGGTTGATACGATGGGTGGTATGATTCAAAACCGTATGTTAGTATTGGATTTTAGGCAAGGGTTTCTAACATTATTCCAATAACAAGGCAAGGTCACCTCTAGATTTGTGAAGGTCTCATAGCTACAACGTAGCCTACACCAGTAAGTTTAGTCGTAACCCTTTCGGAAATTGATGCAAATTGAGCCGAGCTGGCAATATTGTTAGCTGAATTTTGTGAATTGTGTGTTTGTGTTGGGTTCTATTCAATATTAGCACTATTTTCATTTACATTACTTCATTTGAGTTACACAGTGGGTCGATTTATACAAGATGGCCAAAAAAATAAGTGCATTCCCGCTGCCTGTGAGGTTTTGGCACTCAGAAATCTCAGAATAGGTTCCCTTGGAGGTTTGTGGAAGTTTAGAAGTGTATATTTCTTTAAACGTATAATATGTACCTAGCACCTTGTACGTACTGTAAATACTTAGAACTACTACGACTGAATCATCAATTTAATTCTTAAAAAAAACCTCAGGGTCTTATTCTGCTTCCCAAAACCTCATTGGCAGCGGGAATACAATTTTTTTTAGCGACTTTGTATATAGGTACTCGTAGGCATCTAGAGTGAGAAAATAAAATACCCAATACTCATTGTGAAATAAAAATGATTCCTATTTTCCCATCGAAAAGGATTTTGTTACAAAATTGGACCCTTAAATATTCAGAAAGATTTCCTTTTCCAAACAAATTGGAACAAACAACTCTTCTCAATTGTCTACTTGGTCGATTCCTGCTGAAGCTTCAATACGGGCTCCTTACCTGAAAGCATTCGTTCTATTATCCTTGCCCTACTTTTGCGAAACACGACCACGAAGGACAACTGCATACAACCTTGCTTATAACGTAAAGCCAACGGCTTAAAATCTCCTGCACTCACTTATGCCTTTACGGTTCCGTACACATAAATGCACAAGATACTCTGCTGAATTCGAAAGGTTTACGAATGTCAGTAAATCGTATGCTTATGTTTGTTTTCTCTTTAGTAGGATAGTTGGTAGAATTAACAGCGCGGAAGACACCGCAGTGGCGTCGTGCCGGCTGGCACGGCGTTTGCATTAAGCCATTTACCTTTATTATAATTAATTTAGCAGAATACGAGTTGCAGGCTGTCTGCCCCACATAACTGGGTCAATGACAAGCCCACCGAGAATAGAACCTCTGCTATAGGGGAGGATGTTATATTGTTAACTCGAATGAAGTCGAGGATGAATTTAGGAATATTTTACCGACAGCTCGTCCGGTTATTTAACATATTCAATAATCACTATTGTACTCATATATGAATGCGCTAAAATAGGAAATGCTAACCGGTTTTGGAAAGTATGAAAAAACCGGTTAATAACCGGTTATTCATCGTAATCTCATACAAATTAAAACCGGTTTGCGCGCCCTAGCTAAAACTGATCACAAAATGTTTAATTAGTTAGGCTGGCACTAAAAAACAAAATGCTTTTCAATAGCACTTTAAACATAACACATATAATGATCATCTAAATCTCTGTAACAGTTTCCATCGCCAGTAAAATAATACAAAGTAAGTAATAAATCCCGTTTACATGGATATTATCTGTAAATATAAAAAACACCCACCAGGTTTAATTAAAACAAAAAGGTTTTGATAGCGTTTGCTCACACAGCCATTTAGAACAATTTAGGAACGGCGATCCTAGTTGGCCATTAAAAGCTAAATTACTCCATGACAAAGCTTTTAAAAGTAAACCAGCCATAGTACTGTAGGTAGTAGCGTAATGGGGTGAAATGACAACTACAAATATATCAGACAGGTATCGTTAACTGTTGTCAAATCTCACTTGAAAACCGTTTACTAACTTATTTTTTAGGGATGGCTCTTATGCCTCCATTTTTAATTAATCTTCAACCTAAGGATGTATCGATTAGTCTTAGATTAAAGTGTTTGTATTCGAGCATTGCTAAATCGCTGTAAATATACAGCAATATTGCAAGTTTTTTACTTTAACTTCAATAAATATCGTAAAATAAAGTTTCGCTATTTCACTCAGTATTTTCCACTATTCAAAATGCATCATGTCACATGTGTTAGTGAAAATAATATCGAAAGCATTTCACGTACGTCACTAACAACAGGCTTTGCTTGCGGCGTAACTGTTTTTGATGAAAAAATATAAACACGGGTGCTATGCCGCTAACAAGCCAATATTTTATGAGAATAGATATAATTATATAATTAATATGAAACGAGAAAATTTACTCTGCAACGTAAATTAGGTCACGTAATTTTGAATGTTTGATAAATACTTGCAATCGAATGTTTTAGTGCCTACCTATTAGATACTTAAGTATATTTTATTTTCAATAAGGCAACATACACGAGGAATGAAATCGAATTACATAATGGCGACAGCGAAACAAATTACTATTTTATCGTTGCTACGCCGGATCCTCGGCGCCATTTCTATCATATATATGTATTATGTATATCAAAAAATACGCGCAAAAAGGACCTTCTGGCTTGTCTGTTTGTTCAACGCGAGTAAACACAAGGGAATGGAATATGATAATTCTGAATCATGAAAAATTGATAAACTATAATTTTAGAAATGTGAAACCTACCAAACCTCTTGAGTTCAGAGTTGGGACCCTTTCAATAAATTAATTTATCGTTAGGTACATAGGTTATTATATTACTACGTTTTTATTGCATTAAGGTGAACGCGGCCTAGACTGGGGGTGTAATTACATCGCACAGACTGAACAATGTATCCAACTCAGACGTAACAGAGACTGCGTTAAGCAAAGGAAAATAAATGACTGGGAACTACCATTTGTCTTATTACCTTCAATTTACTCCTTTTTGTATACAAACGAATGACTGCCGTTTTCTGGGCTTAAATTAAATGAGGTTGAGCCGAATCAGACGTTATTCGACGATGGTATTTTGACAAGGGGTAGGTAATCAACAGAAATGAAGTTAAATCCGGGAATCAGGAGATGAAAATAAGTACTGAATTTCAAACGTCACAGTTTCCTAAGCCCGGCTTTTGCATCTTGACAGTTGTCAACTCACTGAAGATCACATCACAGAATATTTTAGGTAGATAATTATTTTATAGCCGCTACTCTGTTAGGTAAAATACATTTGGAAAGTTTTAGAATTATGTACCTACACTCTGTTTTAGGAAACTAATAAGTTACGTCTAGTTTTATACTTTCTTAAAGATTCCATATTTGAGCTTTTTTACTTTTAGGGACACCCAATTAGCGTGAGATTAAAATACCTTAATTGCAGTCTGGTTTGTAACGTAAATTAAGCACTAAATTTAGAAACTTTAGGTTTATGGGGCCCCAGCGCACGCAAATTGTTTGCTGAGATCGCGAAACGTCTGGTTGACGTAACTAAAGACCGAAGAGCTGTCGACTTCCTTGCACAGCGCATCAGTATTGCGATACAGCGAGAAAATGCCGCCAGCATCCTTGGTACAATGCCACAAGGGCCAATCTTAGATATATGTTAGGTTAAGTAGAATAGTTAGATTTAATCTATGTATATTAATTGTAGTTTTGAAAATAAATATGATAAAAAAACTAAATTCCAATAAAAAACTCAGCTTTGTTGTTAATTTTATAAACTCTAACCGATATTATAATATAAAACCGCCAATCAAGTTTAAATTCCTAAAGATATCGTTGTTCTTCCTATGCGAGTACAAAAACTTGTGCAAGAAAAATATCAGTTGGCCGAGCAATAATAATGATTGCAGGTGTACTAGTTCCAAAGTTTAACTCGCAACAGAAACTGGTCCTGGGCGATTTTAATTAAACTTGGTAGCATTTGAAACATAAAATTGAACGATAAAACTTCTATTAGACTGAGAGTACAAAACTAAACTCATGAAAGTTACGAACTACTTATTAGATACCTATATACTATTTGGTATGGTCTGTTTTTCTGGACTACTTGTATTATGTAGACTATAATAGAGTCTTAATGTATCGGATACTGAGTTTTAAATGAGAACATTTTGTCTGTATTAATTTGAATTTGGTCTTGGATAAGGGAAAAAATATTAAGGAAAAACACCTACTCTCATTAATACGTCGAATATCATTAAATCCTACCCTTTTAACGCATGTAAAAGGGTAGGATTTGAAGCAAACCTCATTTATGAGCTTGCCTAATGAGGGCAAATATCAGTTATATGTACCTACTTAGCTCAAGTTTTCATTAACAGAGTAATATGTATAGAATAAGTATTGGTATGCTCGATACTTGTAGGTATCCAATTTTGATGCTCGTTTTGAGACTTACTAGGAATAAAAACCTTATCTCTTATATTATGTAGGTGCCTATATTATGTATGCTTATAAGTACGGGCCTGATAAAAAAAAAACTAAAATATATCGGAGCTTAATAATACGTAGATATTAACAACAATGGAATATACGTTTGTACTAAAGCCTAATTTTCTTACGACTGGACAAACATAGGTATGTAAGAATTAATTAATGATGTGTATAATTTTGATAAAATTTAGAATTAGATATATAAAGTTTTGATGTTCCTGTTCTGATTTTAATAATAATGATTCAATTTCTCCTTTACCTTCGCGACAGATACATTTTATTCTGCTTATATACGTGTTATCATTATTAACTCCGAGGCCGGGCGGTCTCCAAGGATGTTCATATTGCAGCCTGTGCTATTGGACTACCTTCCACTGAAATTTATGGAACCGACGTTAGAGCAACGTGATACCTTGACTTACTTTGCTGCTCTACCTAGGCACTTTCATATTTTCAAGGCTTGTTCTTTAAAGCACAACAAATGCAACTTATGTGTACATAATTAGGTAAATGTTTTCCTATAGGTTGCAATTTTTCAGCTGTATCACTTGACCCACCTCGTATGAACTTACTAAATAATTTCTGTACTTAAATTTACTTCAACATAACCTATAATATTCAATTTTTATTTGGTTTTACTGCAGTACCTAAATGGAAGTGGGGAATGGGGAAATTACTTCATATATTATTATTAAATTAAGATATACTATTTATTAGTGTTGAAAAATAAGAATTAATATCCACATAATGACTTTTTTGGTCAGGAGTGACAATAAGTAGCAAGGTTTTAATTCTCAATGTATTGATAATTACCTACCTATAATTAATTCTGTATTAGATATACATATATTGATTGAATTTAAGCCAACGTTCCATTATATGTATACGCCTCACATTGATCAAGAAAAAGTTTCTTTCATTTCATTTGTTAGTAGCTACAAAATGTACAAAATTCTTTATTTATAGACGAGGTCATTCGGAATGTGAGGGCGAGAGAGTTAACCACATTAAATATTGAAGGAAATTCGTTCAAGTGTTCGGATGCTAGCGCCCCCATTTCGATGCAGTTTCAATTTAAATTGAAATATCGAATCGTCAACGTGAACGGGAGGGTCGAGAGTTCGGTCTGTTTTACAAACTATTGTTTATTCTATATTTTTTATTACCTGGTCCTTTTGAAAAGATCTTGCAAATATTACTTTAGGAATTCATACATTAGCGCTGGACAATGACAGATCGCAGCCACTCACAGCGATTGACAACTAAGCAGTACAAACATCGTTTGAAGGAAATAAAATGAATCTTCAGTTAATTTAAATATTTGTCAACTGTTAATTAATACTTGAAACCGATGACTAGTAATGCGTTTTATTATCCAATTTCTTAAAAATCCAAGTAAGACATAATTATTGTGGTTTATGATAATATTTTTCTTTGTTTTTTCAGGTAATCACATTTTTTAAAAAGACAAACTACTTAGGGGTAAGTTAATGTTTTTGATACACGTCTCTTAAAAATTAATAGTCGCTGGCGAATTATTTTTATTTGTTATAGGTAATGTATTTTCACATTTTTCACACAAAACAAACAAATGGGCATGTATAATGTTAAAAATTGTTTATCGGAGTCTGTAAAAAACGTTCTTTGTAGCTGTCAAAGGACGAAAACATTTAATTATGTTATGCCTCTTAACTTTGTAATCTAAGTTCGTCGAGTCGAGCCGTGGCCCGTGGTACGTATGCCACGTTTGCGGTCCGTCAAAGGCGAAGTTTCGCCTGTCCCCGGCATAACTTCTCTGACACTGACAGCTCATAAATGGACAAAATAAAAGCGCATAAAATGCTCCAAGCATTGTTTGACACCGCTGAAATTCAGACACGCCTAATTAAAATAATGAACATCGACTCAGTCGGCCAACTGCCACAAGCGTTCTTCAAACTAGAGTGGGACAAAAGCACAGGTCGTTGTTAGATCAGAGTGGGAAAGGAGAGACGATGCTCGAGGGAGTTGCGGGCCGAGTGGCTGGACTTGTTCATTGTCACACGTTACTTACACTGGCTTGCTCTAATTTGCTTGTGCTGCCAGGTGAAAAACAATAGCCCAGAGCGGCACTTTCGCGACACTCGTTTACGTAGCTCTCACTTTATAATTTTACAAAGGTTGAATCGAAATTGAAATTAATCTGTTAAATAATGTAAAATAGTTTTTAAGGTGTTGGGGAAAAGGCTGTCTGACGTGACTGGTGACCATAGGGCTGGCTCATTTCTTGGCCAGAGGATAGGCATTGCCATCCAGCGAGGAAATGTAGCCAGTGTTATGGGCACTCTCCCACAGGGAAGCGACATGGGGGATGTTGTAGTTTACGAGCCCCGATGCATATGTTCTCGTCCAGTTAGACAGTTTTTCGAGATTATCCCGTTCATCCGGGGGAAAAGGTTTAGAGACAAAACCTTCACTATTCAATAGTAGTACTAAAGTAGTTTCTTTGAGTATAAAATATTTGGATTTAATAAATCAGAATTAAAAAAAAAAACTGTTTTACGGGAGGTATTTTTTTAAATTTTTTCCACAATTTTTAATTTTGTAAATAATCAATGAATGTAAAGAACGCCATTAATATTATAGACGACATGGTACACCTGATGCACTGCGAATTTTGCGTCAAGCTTATAAGCGCGGAATTACGGTGGTGAACGAAAATATAATTTAGACACTGGTTTGTTAAAATCGATTTATTAAACAACAAAAGCGTACTTCAGATTGTTGTGTCTCTTGAAATGTAGTACATTAACCATGACTAACGTTCATACAATTTATCATTAGCATAATGTGATCATTTTTAAAATATTCAAAAATTTGTAAAAATTGTTTCGAACTAGACGAACTCCACTGCATCGGGGCTCGTAAATTAGTTATTAGTAGGTATTTTAGTTTTAAGAATGTTTTGTGTTTTATTTTCCATTTTCTGTAAAAATTGTCATAACATGTGCTTAGTTTTGAATAAATGTAAAATTTTATTCAATCTCATGCTAAAAAATAATGCCTACAAGACAAAGTTCGTAAATGCGAAAGTCGAATAAGTATAAATATTTAACATAAATTGTCAAAGGCAGATTACGCAAGTCTTAAAAGGTTTTAGATTAGGGTGGAAAGCAATTTCAATATTTTTTCTGATCGCTTGTATTCACGTAAAGTTTGACGACAATAGCGGGACGCAAATTATAAATTACGATTAATACCTATATTTAATAACGTCACGTGAAAATTGCCTTTTTAATAAATAAGTAAATAATATCTTGGGACATCTTACACAAATCAACCTAGTCCCACGGTAAGCTCAATTAAGGCTTGTGTTGTGGGTACCAGGCGACGATATATATAATAGATAGATACGTACAGATACTTAGATACATACACAGCCATGACCAAGGAACAAACTTTGTGATAAATAAATACACAAAGAATGCCCTTGCCGGGATTCGAACCCGGAACCTCCAGCTTCGTAGGCAGGGTCACTACCAACTAGGCTACAGAGGCTGACAAACATTTTAATTTTTTTTATTTAAAATAGGGATGTGGGGTGATATTTAAATCTAATGAATGTATTTACCTAGAGTATCTCATCGAATCTCAAAGATTTCAACACAGCGTTTAGGTGTTCAGTGTTACCTAATTTGACTTTAGGATACAGCTATATTTTATCTATCCTAGATTTAAAAGTTTTAATTTAACACGTTCGACGCCGGTGACACACATATGTGACCGAAAAAACTGTACTCCTATGTCAGTGACACACATACGTGATCAAAGTAATCTTATTCTTGTGCCGCTAGCATTAATCAAGTTCTCACTCCTATGCCAGTGGCATCGAAATCATCGTCGTTTTTGACACAGTGCTGTGTCACCGGCATAGGAGTACAATCTGTTCGGTCACACATGCGTGTCACTGGCATAGGATTTCTATCAGATAATTTCGATCGGCATAGTATAAGCACTTAGTGAAACAGTACCGGAGGCGAACGTGTTAATGAGTCGATTGTATAGATGGTCCCTTTGGCTACATTTATTATCCTAAACTTATATTAATTAAAGCGAAAATCTTATAGATGGGCTCTAAAATTGGGATGCTAAAACAGACACAATCCAATTATTTATTAATTCCGATTTTTCTAATATAGATACTCGTAAATAGGTATTAATCTGCTTAATATTTGAGTGTTAAAACTAGGCGAGATAGGATATGAAAATCATAGGTATTAGTCTATTAAAATAAGATCTGTTCGTGAAATTCAGTTTTTAATATATCTTGCCGGTTTTTATACAGTTTCAACAAAAAAATATATGTATAATTAAAAGTTCTTTTAAAGTTCACTAAAATTGTAGAACAACAGCAATTTATTTAAGTGCCGGTAGCCAGCTAAAGAGAACTCATTTAGAACTTTTTGCTGTTTAATCTCCAGCGTTTTACGGTTCTGGTAGCGAAGATAAGGTATGTTTAATATAGACACAGTATTACATTGTGTGCCTTGTCACAGCGATCAAAGATAGCGGCCGCGGTCCTAAGTCAATAAAGCTTTCGCCAAACAATGCGTTTTGTGGAAGCGGCAAATCGCATGTTTCTACTTTTTGTTTTTCTCTTTAGATATCCTCTATATTTTACAATATACCCTTATTGTCCTATATTTTCTGTTGAGCTTTAGTTATAGTACCTAGTACACGGTGGTTGTTTTAGTACAACCTACGTAATTTTTGATATAGTTCTCTACTCAGTTTGAACATGTTAAGTCGTAAATACTATTCTTTTCGCGAAAAACTCATCTAAAAGTTGTATTCGTTCGAGAACTAAAAGTATTTATCTGCAAGATTTTAAACTAGGTACTTTCAAGTAAGGTCAATAAGGTAGATGATATAAAAAATGTCATCTGCGGCCAGCGCGGAACTTTCAAAGGTTTCTTTAATAAAATCTAAAATCGCTCCGGAGTCACGAGCCGTGAAGTGAAAAGTTTCAGTTGCTACTCGGGTTTGCGTTTCCTCTTTTCTTTGCCGACACTAGAAAATATAATTGAAAGCAATATAAAACCCCTCCGCCTAGTTATTGTCACGAACATAATTTACAGTCGGAAGTACTGCAATAATGCGCAGAATACTGTACTAGCGCAAGCATTTTCAGAAAACATTACCTACTTATTTTTAGAGCAAAATGCTTTGCTTAATTTAAAGCGTCTTCTTAAAAACAGGTAAGGTGCTGTTTGGCATGTGCAAAGTTCGTTTTTACGAATTACCATTTCCACGTTAGCCGCCATAAAGAGAAAAAATCGGTCAAATGTGAATTAGAATTAGACTCAACACGAAGTTTCCCGTACCACTAACTATAATATAGGGCAATCTATAAATAAATTATGTTTGTTGAATGGGGACCCCCCTTAAATACTCTTATACTGTTAATAGTATTCGTTGTTATAACGGCAACAGAAATACATTATCTGCGAAAATTTCAACTGTCTATCAGGATTCATAGGGTCTAGACATTCACACAGACGGACGAAGAGATTGACGGACGGACGATGGACAGACGGCCGGACGGACGGACGAATGGACAGACAGTGAAGGCTTAGTCATAGGGACTCATTTTTAAACTTTGGGCACGGAAACCTAAAAATAAAAAAAACCGGCCAAGAGCGTGTCGGGCCGTGCTCAGTGTAGGCTTCCGTAGTTATTCAAAAACGACTGGGCCGATTATGTTCGATATAGTTGTATTTAATTTAAAGTACTCTATAAGCCTACTCATGATTTTTTTCATATTTTTTGGACCTAAGTTAGACACATTTTTTTTTCTTCTTTAGCAATTATCTCCGAAAATATTGACTTTAGAAAAAAACTTTCTTTCCCTTATTCTTTTTACGAGACCTATTCAATGATATACCCCACACTAAAAAAAAAAATCATCCCCACTTCACTAGTTGGAGAAGTACGCGGAAAAAAAATCTAGTTTTTATTGTATCACTTTGTTGGCATGATTAATATGTATATCTGTACTGTACCGATACTTACATAACTTTCAACATATCATGACACAAAGTCAATCTAAATGTTACTGTTACGTTCCAGCGTTACGAAGTCCTCGAGGTATCGTACGGAATTGAATTAAGCCGAACAAAGCGTTCATGATGTTTTCATTCACCGAAAAAGGGAGCAATAAGTTTCGTACGTGATTCCCGCACCAGTTTCAGGTGGTTCGCAAGAATGCCCGCATGCGAGATTATCTTATCTTCGGGATCCAAATGGCCGCGATATGTATCTTTATTTTTACATTCCACTTCTTGTTTAGTGTGGTACTATCGTAGTTGCTCACGCAAGAATCTACGGATACGAATGACTATTCCTACAGAATCTACATTTTGAGGTTTTTTTGCTGTCTTTTTTCACCAGTGTGGTATAGGTAACGATATGATGAAAACGAGGACATTTGTAAGTATTCAATTTATTAGTTTTAGGCACTGGCTATAAAGGCAAACAAAAGATATCTAATCGCTTCC
The DNA here is from genome assembly GCA_025490895.1 of Thaumatotibia leucotreta. Taxonomy (NCBI): domain Eukaryota; kingdom Metazoa; phylum Arthropoda; class Insecta; order Lepidoptera; family Tortricidae; genus Thaumatotibia; species Thaumatotibia leucotreta. The sequence goes on along the minus strand of JALPQI010015657.1, from coordinate 10,791 downwards.
GTGTAAAGAACAGAGACGGCGACATTTTGTAGTTCACCGCTGTACTAACATACTGTAATAACCATACTAGCTGAGCGAAAAGCTACAAATATCGCCGTGTCTCTTTTCTTTTCACCGAGAAAACGGGAAGTTCCCTATAATATATAGATAAAAAAATATAAATTTATTCCTATTTATTATATTTAGGCCTCTAGGCTTGATACAGTACTCATTTAAATAACCAGAACTCGTTCGTATTATTTCGTCAGCCTCCGTATTAGCCTAGTTGGTAGTGAACCTGCCTACGAAGGTGTAGGTTTCGGGTTCGAGGGCATTATTTGTGTATATATTTATCACAAATATTTGTTCCTTGGTCATGGCTGTCTATGTATTTAAGTATCTATTATGCATCTATCTATTATATACAGGGTGTTTTTTTTTCGACCGTTCAAATTCTACGTAGTGAATGTGTAGGTCATACTCACCAACTTTTACTATGGGGACAACGTCGAAATCGCGAAAAAAAATCAGCTGTTTCATACAAATTGGCGGCATTACGCCGGCCGAAATGTATGAAACAGCTGATTTTTTTTTCGCGATTTCGACTTTGTCCCCATAGTAAAAGTTGGTCAGTATGACCTACACATTCACTACGTAGAATTTGAACGGTCGAAAAAAAAACACCCTGTATGTCGTCACCTGGTATGCCATCACAAGCCTTAATTGAGCTTTACCGTGGGATTAGGTCGATTTGTGTAAGATGTCCCAAGATATTTATTATTATTATTTCTTTTTTAATATGCTACATATCGCCAGTTGTATTAGGAATTAATTAAACGAAATTGAATTAAGTATAAAGTTCCACTGCAAACTTCCCGCTCTATCTATCTTTTTTAAGTAAAATGTTGATATACAGAAAATAATATCGAGTACGTTAGCACTTAGCATATTTGTCATTTTAACACTTTCATTGCGGACGAGTGCTACGCGCTACGCTCGTAACCGATCCCGTGATTTTTCCGCTTTGTAGCGAAAATGGACCTCCCACAGAGAACTCCCCTCGGGAGTTCCCCGCGCTCAAAGTGTTAATAAGTTTTAACTCTTTATTTAACGTAGGTATATAAAGGTTTCAAATGTTCAGTAAACATCGACAATATCTTAATGTAAGTACGCTCTTAACGTATCTTCGTATTTTTTAAAATATATGCCGTAAGCGCCAGCTATTTCCTAAACCATCATAACAGTAGTCTCAGTGAGTAACTAACTGTTAAATTGATCTCACAACTCTCACAAGACTAAAACAAATAAGATAAACATCATTGCAATAGGATAGGTAAAGATACAACATAATTTAAAAAATAAATAGGGTCTCCTGAAAATCATAATTTGGCGGTTACATTAATTCATACGACGATATATTATGGTTTTACCTTAATACATTTTTGCAAAACTTACGTATTTTTCAGCTGAAGTAGGTCATGTAAGACCCTGGTTTGTACAATTACTTATAATATATTGGCAGAAATAATAAGAGACTCTCGGAAATATCGCACGTTGTATCGGAGAGCCTAATGGCACTTTCGAAATATATATTTTTCGATACCTAATTAAAACATACTTGCTCATCCTTCTATAGGTTTTTATTTTTACAAACACCCAGTAAAAGTAACCTTTATCTACAGATATATTTCTATTATTAAAAAATATCGCCTATTTGAAAACAACCTGCAGGATGTACCTACCTATTTATGATTATGTATTTCGATGGCACAGCTGTGAGTATTTTCTTCTGACGATCGAAGCTTTACGAAACGATGATTACGATTACGTTTAGAAAAAAATTGCCTTATTGCTTTATTCATACCCAGAAGTCGTTAACGTATTGTTCAGAGAAGTAATGCGACATTCGCTTGTACATTCATTGGTAGCTCATAAAAAATTAAAGAGCATGAAAATTTTAATGCTGGACGGCGTGATATAGGTACGTACTGGTCTGGAGGGTACTTTAGTGGGTCACACACCGGCGAGTCGATAAAGGGAGGCGTTCCACATGTTTGTACCGGCCATTACACCTCTTGTGCTGTTTATTCTGTTTACATTGCGCCATTAATCGAGTTTATGTTCCACTCGCCGTGAGACTTCCGCGACTAAAATAATAGGTACCGTCCTTACAAAAATACGCTTGTACTGTCTAAAAACAACAATACACTTAAAAAAAATATTGGTATGATTTTCTGCCTAAGCCTTAAGACGTTAAAACTCAGCTTAAAATCAACATATGTGTAGTATTTTTTATAAAAAATACAAAAACTCGAATAACAAGTATAAAAGTTACAGGCTTACAGGACCAAGTACTTAAATTATCCACGTGGATTATTATAAAAAATATATATTTTATCCTACTTATGCGATTAAGCTCAATGAAAGTATTCAGAGCTCCACGGATAAACTATGGAGAGAAGTCCCGTGATACTTACTCACGTGACTCCTCTCCTATCTATTTTCAAAGATCAAACGCTAAGACCGAAGCTTTACTTACAAGGAGCTCTTTGATATCGAGCGCTCCAAGTACCTAATGTCGAGACAATGGAGAAAATTATTTACTAGAATCGGGTTCAAAAGCCAACTTACAAATTGTGAATGTAATAATATATACTATACCTAGGTAACATGTTTAGGCGTCTGAAATGTAACAATATTTGTTTGTTTATAAATTATCCATAACTATTGATTATTAAAATATGGAGATCAGATCACAATTAGCTATGTAAACCCTATAAAGTTTAACTTTGAAACTTGTAAACAGACCTCTCAATTTAAATTATATCCAGAAAGTTCTGAGGTAAAGGTGAACCACTGTAAATACAATTTCACCAATCAACATACGGCGGGCTCATTTCGCATTCACTCCAATGCGCCTTTACTTTTTGTACAAAATACTTTTAAGCTGCCTACTGAAATGTTTTCAGAGAAAAGTTCCAAGCCAAGAGACTTTTGAAGTCAAATTGCCGGAATCGTAGCCTTGACTTACAATTTGATACGCTGGTCGTCAACACAGCTATTCTGAAAGAGGTTTTATTACATTTTTACAAGACTTGTTTCCGAAAATCCTGTCGCTTATAAAACGGAAACCTTGAGCCTTCGGCTTCGCCTAATGTGTCTATAAAAACAAATATCGGGCTACTCAAAGTTATTTGCTCCTAACTTGATTTATAATATTTAGTCGCGGAATCTCGTATTTACCATAAATTGTTTCAGGAATTCACCACTGAAAGCCAAGTACGCAGATATTATTACTGCGCCGACTACTTAGAAATTCAGAAGCGCGGAAGCGGTACTAGTATATATGTACTTATATATATTGATATAGTAAACAGTATTTATTGATACACCCTCCCTTGTCTCGGATCTGTTTGCTTATCGAGATTTTACAAAGACCGACATAAGTTCTGTTGTTCGGCGTCGATTGTTTCCACGGCTCCGAAATTTGAGCCTCCTCCGGTGTACTTAAATCAAATTGTATTCCAGTAAGCCTCGCTGATCTGTTTATCAAGTTTCAGTTTCTAAAAGCGAGCGTGAAATTACCTACTCGGGACGTTTTCCAATAGCTAAAGAAACCACTTGTTTTGTTATTTTAAAGATTACCCCTGTAATATTTTTTGTATTATTTATTTATCGATCAAAAATATGGTACGAAGGAACGCGCGACTACATGAAACCACCAAAATATATTTTTAACTGTATTAATTAGGTACACAAGATATGTAACTTTATAAACCACCTTAGTGAATAATTTGAAGAGAAAGGTTAGGTCAGTACTAAATATAAAACATCTATTTTTATTGCTCAGACATTACTTAATTTGATGGTGGAATTAATAAAGTTACAAGATTTTCTTTCTCCGCCCCAACAGATTCTGAAATAAGTAGGTGGCGCTTACAGTCCGTAATACGAAACAAACTTGTGTGTTGCGAACTGAACAACTACTTTCTCCGACTTGGGCGTAGCGTAGGTAACTACTTTATTAAATAGCCATACCGCAAGTTGCCGCAGCGGGCACTTATAATGAGTTACATACTAAGCCATTTAGTTTTAGCGACCTATATACACTCGGAGTTGGACGGCCTCGTTTCTGCTTTCTATTTCTTGCAAAGGGTAAACAGCGATAGGCATTGTATTTCTCCGGGGCAAGATGAAAGACACCTCTGAAATACTTGACACCTATTTATACGTTCCAGTTTATTGTTCGGAGTCTCTCTCCGTTGGCGAGGACGAGACGAGGTACTTAAGGCTGTTAGACATTTTGTGCACATTTTTATATTTCTCGGTGTATACTTTGGAATTGTTCTATTTTAAATGAAATAAAGTTTACGTAATTTATTTTATTTATTTAGCTATTAAGGACATCAACAGCGATTACAAATTACTTATGCACTAATATTATGTTATCGTTTAATATTGTTATCAACTGCTGCTGCGTAACTATATAATTATGTAGTATCGCAATATTGGACTGCAGTTTCAATAAATATATAAGTTGATCGTTTAATAAAAATCCAGTTAGATGCGGCAGAGGTAATTCTTAACCTATTTAGTATTTTAAATAAGGTTCATCAGGTGAATCAGGTTATCAACTGCTGCTGCGTAACTATATTGTATCGCAATATTGGACTGCAGTTTCAATAAATATAAGTTGATCGTTTAATAAAAATCCAGTTAGATGCGGCAGAGGTAATTCTTAACCGATTTAATATTTTGAATAAGATATTTTAAGTAGTATGTAAATCTAAAATACGAAAATCCTGCAAAACAAGAGCAGGCTTAAACCAATTTATCTTGAATAAATACGATTACTTAATACATTTCGTAGCACTTTGTACGCCTAATGGAGTACCATTAAACATTAATACTACTTCTTACCCACCTATTCGGTACACATCACAGTTATGTTTCTTACGTAAAGCCGTTCGGTTACCAATTATATGTATCCATCTTACGTCTTATTCCAAAGGGTGTAAGGTGCAGAGGTGTGCATGTATCTTTGGCAAAGTACGGGGTTAATTTACCGTTGACAGTTTAGGCCGTAACCCTAGCATTGCGGTGACAGCTCTCGCCAGGACAGCCACTCTCTATAGAAATTAAATCGCTCTGAATGGGAAACATGACGCTTCACAATGTCTATTCATAACGGTAGATCTCCCTTATCGGATGACAAAGCTAGGCGCCCAGGGCTTAGCGCTTGAACACACCGGCACCTTTGGCTGCATTCGGAAAATATTTGCTGCTAATTTAATACCAATATCATTTGCACATAAGATGGCAAGCGATTGAAACTTCGATACAAAAGTTGAAAACACACATATTACGTGTCTTTATTTTCCGAACATACTCAGTAATTTTTGGTTGGAAGTTTGATGTCTTCACAAAACTGAACAATCAGCATTAATTTCCGCTTGATACGTCCGTTTCAGTGAAAGAAAGAGAAAAAGGGTCTTGACCATCAGACAAACGGAGAGAGGAGTGATAAGGGTTCTGTTTATTTTTGAAATACGTACCCCTAAAATTGACAGCCTTTGAGCATCCGTTTACTTGTCATGGATCTGTGCTAGTAAAATACTTTATTAATTGAAAACAAGATTGACTACAAAGTAAATGTCAAAAACTAAAGTAGTAAAAGTAATCATAAATATTAACTGAAATAAAATTAAACAAAGAAAACCTTTCCGCACTGAATCGCGATGAACAGTCAGACAACTGAAATAGAAGTCAAATAATGTACCTACTTACTAACTATAAAACCCTATCTAGTAGGTAGTAGGTAGTATGTAATTGGTTATTTGTTAGTTGTAAGTTAGTTTTAATTTATAAGGATTTATGATTGTAGGTATTTGTAATTTATGAAAAACCCTATTATAAAGACGTGTCGTGTAAGTTAAAGACTTTTAGATTTTTAATTTCATTTGTTTTTATTATTTTCTATAGGTAGGTATTTAGTGTTACTATTTTAATAACATAAAATTCTTTAGACTTGTTCCACAATATTATAATTGTTCAGAATTTACGTCAACAGAGTAATAATGATGGGAGTTTATTACTGTAACAATACCAACTAATGATCAGATTCTTATTGATGAGCTGAATTATGTTTATGATATTGAGACTGAACAAAGAAAAATAGAGGAAATGGGTTCAAATCCCATCTCCGACGTTGGGGAACTCGGTACCTATTCTTTAGAATAAGAAGAATTAGAATAAGAATGATTTATTTGCAGATTAGGGTTGCGTTTGGTATACTTCTGATATAAAACATCAGTAATAAAGCTTTTGTTAAACTGTTTATTCTATTTTAAACTTATGACAGTTCACTTACCTACTGCGGACATCCGACATACATGCTACGGATATCTGAAGATATCGTGAAGCACACTAGGAAACCCTGCCTTATTGTGTTATGTAATGAACACGCGTATCTATCTATTTACTATTCATCATTAGCTTACAGCACTAATTTATTAATAGCATCGACGTTAATTTTCGTTAATATTCCTGTAATCTAATTAGTAAGTAATCAGGACACAGAGGAGCGCGTATCTACATTAAATCAATACGTTTTCGATACAAATTCGATATCGTAATTGCCAATTTTGGTATGAAGGTCACGGGACCGTGTTTAATTTATATTGCAAATTACATTCTGCTCCGCGTTTGTCTTTGCCGTCCCTTTAAAACCGGAATTTTAGTGGTCCTTTCGTCGTTCAACATTTTCTAAGTGCGTATTACCTGTTTAAAGTTAGCACTCTACAAGCAGTCACGTTAAATAAAACAGTAGGCTAAGCAAATGATTGGTGCGACAGCGACAGTATTATCACTGCGGTCTTTTAGTACCTAACTATATTAATAAAAGAGGGACGGATAGTCTATCTCGCGGCGACATACTGTCGCCCCAATCATGTACTAAGCCTACTGGTATATTCATGAAACTGACCGAATAAATCCGGACGTTCATTGTTGGAACTACAACATTTCACGTTTTATTGAGTTTTAATCCTTTCTAGATTTAACAGTTAGAATGAGTATTGGGATTAATCTGTTTTCCTCGCAATACTTCAACGGGAATCTACCGGCAAATATCTCGATACCTACACGGCTGCAGGTTTATTCGCATCAATTGCTGTCAAGCAATAATGCACAATGACAGTTGCGTCCCTGATGCGACGTGTGCGAGACAGTATTAGCCTACTGAACATTGTTGTTGACTATATTGACGGATTCGAATGATTCGATAGATGGCGTATGATTGACATGACATGCACTTCTGTTTCACATACTACATGAGCTACTTACTTAAAAACACGGCCATAATACATATCTGTGTCAGATGTTGTCAAACTTTATTGATAAAGTATGGTACCTAATTAATTATTCGAATAGAAGGTGCATACACGTATATACGCCCTTAGAGTATGGTCAAAGGCGCCTTTTACGAGGTTGCATATTGCGTACCCGAGAAATTTTACCGTTGGTTGCTGAGCCTGAGTGGCGGAGCGGCAGGCGTCAGCCGCAAAAGCTGAGTACGTGGGCTCGATCCCCACCTCAAACGTTGATGATCTTGGTACTTATAATCTATATATATAAAAGAAGAAGCCCCCTGATAAAGATGCACGCACAGCCTAAACCCCTGGTCCTATAGACTCCAAATTTGGCACGTAGGTTCCTTTTATGGTGTAGACGAGCACTAAGAAAGGATTTTACAAAATTCACCTTCTAAGGGGTTGAAATGGGGGTCCAAAGTTTGTATGGCGAAATAAGATTAGTTGAACTATTTGATCCGAAACTTCGCAAAAGTATTCTTTAAAGTAATTGAGTAAAGGTATGTTAAAGGTTTTTTGAAAATTCAACCCCCAGAAAAAGGTAAAAAGGGTGACGAAGTGAAAAAATCAAGTTGGGTATCGTTTCTATGGTTTATCGGGACGTAGATCACGAATACAATAACGATTTTAAATTTTAACGCGGCGGACGTGAAATACTATGTACACGGTTATGGTGTAATGGGGTAAAATTCGAAAAATATCAATATAATTTTATTATTTATCTTTTATCTATATATACAGGGTGGTCCAAACCTTGACGTCAAAAAATTTTTTTTTAGATTCCTCACGTCATGAGCTGTCAGAATATACCCCATGTATGTTAGCCGATTTTTTGTAGTTTTCGAGTTATGAATTTTTGAAATTTTTTTTTTTCAGAAATTCTGCAATGAAGAAATTTATTAATAAAAAAAAACTGTTGGGTTTTTTAACTAGTTTCTTTTTGTAAAAGTATTACTACAAATGAAGCATTTACTGACAAAAAAAAATTGCGTCCTCACTTTGATACAAGTAGGATAAAAAATACCAAATTCAAAATTTTACACTAAAAACGTATCAAAATAACATTAATGTACGTAAATAAAAAAAATAAAACATATCCCAAACATTTTCGGTAATGTACAGACTGCCCTAGACCTTAAACCTTCGTAAAAGCAAAAAAAAAGTGATACTTAATAATGAGGATTTTTCGGAATAGTCGGTCAAATAAACTTAAAAAAAACTTCTAAATTTTTAATTTAAAAATAAAGTGAAATTTCGTCCGTTTTGTTGTTCTTATCAATAAACAAAGACAGAAAATACCACGACAACTCAATTTGTGTAGTTATTCAAGTCATTTTTTACTACTTCAAAATTGTAAGCTTTTTTATGTTTATTTGACCGACTATTCCAAAAAATCCTCATTATTAAGTATCATTTTTTTTTGCTTTTACGAAGGTTTAAGGTCTAGGGCAGTCTTTACATTACCAAAAATCCTTGGGATATGTTTTATTTTTTTTATTTACGTACATTAATACTATTTTGATGCATTTTTAACGTAAAATTTTGAATTTTGTATTTTTTATCCTACTTGTATCAAAGTGAGGACGCTAATTTTTTTGTCAGTAAATGTTTAATTTGTAGTAATACTTTTACAAAAAGAAAATATTTAAAAAACCCAATAGTTTTTTTTTAATCAATAAATTTTTTCATTCCAGAATTTCTCAAAAAAAATTTTTCAAAAATTCATAACTCGAAAACTACAAAAAATCGGCTAACATACATGGGGTATATTCTGATAGCCCATGACGTAGGGAACCTAAAAAAAATTTTTTGACGTCAAGGTTTGGACCACCCTGTATATATAAAAGAAGAAGCTCCCTGATAAAGATGCACGCACAGCCTAAACCCCTGGTCCTATAGACTCCAAATTTAGCACGTAGGTTCCTTTTATGGTGTAGACGAGCACTAAGAGAGGATTTTTCAAAATTCACCTTCTAAGGGGTTGAAATGGGGGTCCAAAGTTTGTATGGCGAAATAAGATTGGTTGAACTATTTTATCCAAATTTTCGCAAGAGTATTCTTTAAAGTAATTGAGTAAAGGTATGCTTAAGGTTTTTTAAAAATTCAACCCCTGAAAAAGGTAAAAAGGGTGACAAAGTGAAAAAATCAAGATGGGTATCGTTTTTATAGTTTATCGAGACGTAGATCACGAAAACAATCAGGATTTTAAAATTTAACGTGGTGGACGTGAAATACTATGCACACGGTTATGGTGTGATGGGGTAAAATTCGAAAAATATCAATATAATTTTATTATTTATTTATATTTATGTTCATTTCTGGTTCTAGAGATTCCAAATTTAGCGCGTAGGTTTCTTTGAGGATGTAGGGGTGCTCTAAAAAGGTTAAGTCGAAATCCACTCCCTAGAGGGTGCAATGGGGGTCCAAAGTTAGTATGGCGAAACAAGATTAGTTGGACTATTTTGTCCGAAACTTCCTAGGAGTATTCTTCAAAGTAATAAAGACATGTTTGCAGGTTTTTTGAAAATTTAACCCCTGAAAAAGGTAAAAAGGGTGAGGAAGTGAAAAAATCAAGTTGGGTATCGTTTCTATGGTTTATCGGGACGTAGATCACACAAACGATTTTAAAATTTAACGCGGCAGACGTGAAATACTATGTACACGGTTATGGTGTGAAGGGGTAAAATTCGAAAAATATCAATATAATTTTATTATTTATGTTCATTTCTGGTTCTAGAGATTCCAAATATAGCGCGTAGGTTTCTTTGAGGGTGTAGGGGCGCTCTAAAAAAGGTTAAGTCAAAATCCACTCATTAGAGGGTGCAATGAGTCTAAAGTTTGTAGGGGAAACTTGACTATTTAAAATGTTTTATCCGAAACTTCACAGGAGTATTCCCAAACATAAATGACTAAAGACATGTTTTAGGGTTTTTGAGAATTGAACTCTTGAATGTGGTAAAAAGGTTAAACAGTAAAAAAACAACATGGTTATCGTTTCTATAGTCTACTATCGTGTCGCTGTACCGAGGTGTACGTGAAATACCATCGTCTCTGTTATGGTCTCATGGGCTTGCGGGTTATGACAGGGGTATCGTTTAAGTGTTTATTTCTGATAAAAAAAATCTAAATATAGCATGTTAACCAACGTTAATAACCTTTTAAGTTTTCCCGAGTTTTCATGCGATAGTAATCAAAAGTACATATATCTGTGTATCCAAGGTGTTTTTTATAAAGTCAAAACAGTCGTCACCATAAATTTCGACATTTTTGATCCAATGGTGTAAATCGATGTATGAGAGAGGAAATCAGAGGTTCTTAACAAACTGCAAAAAAGGCTGCCTATTCAATTTCCGTTTCGATATTGTCCGTCATAAAAATCGGTGGTAATCTGAAGTTCTGACTGATCTGTTCATCATAATGAAGCAGAAGTCAAATTTTCAAG
>JALPQI010015656.1:0-30579 GCA_025490895.1 Thaumatotibia leucotreta | reverse complement strand
GATGGTGACATGTGGTGATATGTGGCCTGGCTTGGTTGTGTGTATGTTTCCGTGATCAGTGCAAGCGCAAAAATCAGCAGTATGAGCAGGAAACACGGCAACGCATTGGAAGTAGGTGAGGAAGCAGTATTTAGGTTTTCTAACATTAATAATTTTCCGATAATTATTCGTGTAATAAAATTATCGTACCGGATTATATCGCGTATATCTACTACAGGTTTACAGTTGCCACAGAAGTAAAGCCTTCTGCCGCCCAAACAATAAAATTTGCCAATTAATTTTAAATTAATAGTGTCTAGCTCGTAAAGCGCTCGTTTATTCTTTAATACGAGCGGTTAAGAACGCATCTTATTCACATGTGAGGCAAAGTAATGCATGAAGCGTAGCACGAAGTAGCATTCGTTTAACTCGTGAAAATACAAAACTTTATATTATATAATGATTTTAACACATAAATCCTAAAATTCCATAAGTATCTAACCTCTGTTTTAGTGAATGACGTGATTAAGATGACTAGACGCAATCAAAAAACGCAGAAAATGTTAATATTGTCAATGCATATTATAGGTTATTAATCTTTATTCACAGACTCGGACACGCGTAAAAATAGTAAAATAAATAATTTTCAGAGTGTTCTGCTATAATTTTGTAAAAATAATGATTGGAATGATTTAACGCATTGGCATTGGTGTGCAGCTATGTACAGGAATATGTTAAAATCGAGCTGCGTTTACTTTTTCGGGCTAAGTTTACTGCGGCACAATCTTGCATTAAATACATGATGCATTTCGAAAATTATTATCACTAGTCTGATGATGATTGCAATGTGAACAACTAATTACCTTTTTTGAGCTACCTCGCTATAGTGAAGGGAAAAGTTTTATATTACACACGGGTGCGAATGTAAATATTTTACTTCTTGTATGTTAAAACACTCGCTAAGCTCAGGATTCTATTTTAGAACCACTCGCTTTCACATTTTTTTTAATTAAGTTTAAACGAGCTAGTCCTGATTATTTATAAATATCCAAAAGAAAAAAACACAAAATCTGTTCCAAACAGTTTTTAAATGGTGTTTTGAGGTAACGACTTATCCACGAAATTAACTTGTCATTATAGTTAATTATATTATGGACAAGATTTTTTTTATCAGGTAGTATTTTAAAGTACTTATCTATACCATTTTTCAGTTGAAAGTAGAAAAAAGGTACCTAAACAAGTTAGCAGGTTAACTTGGATTATTTCATAATCACGCACTTTCAGAACACAATCATGGTTTTATCACTAAATTAAAACTTTAAACCTGGAGTTCACATGATTTTTTGTGAACATTATTGATATTTATTAGTATTAACGTAAAAATATATCTTCGAACGTATTTCACGATATGTGTCAAAGACGTCAAAGAATATGGAAAGTCAGCCATAATTATTTGTTTACCTTTTTCTAGTTTCAATTGAAAATTTGTATAAGGAATTTTGTTTTTCACGAAATAAAGTAGACATTGTTGTATAATTAATTTTTTTATGTACCATACCTTTGTATAGATGTTTTTACAAAGAAGGGCTCTTTGCCTATTTTCTCGGGCGCTGTGGTTGATTTATATCAATTTCTCCATAATTATGGACTTTTATTTAAACTGGATTTTAGTAGTGTTTCTTCTTATTTTACCATTTTGGGTCATTTAGTTTCCCAATGGGTCTTAACTTAATAATTACAATACCGATACTATAATAAACTGTAAATTTCGTATCTACAATTTTTATTAACAATTTCAAGTCTAACATTGTTGAAATCGTCTCGGAAGATCGTACTTTTTTGGGTCTGAACTTTTGCATTAAGCATTATCTGAATTTATTTTGATTTTGACGACTTTTAAGCGAATGCTTTTAGATATTGGATTGTTAAACATAAAACAGAAGAATCAATTTACAGTCCCACGGCTGTTAGAACTAGGTACATGGGACTATTGTGTAACAGTGGAGACTGATTTTACGATGGCTACTTTATTTCGTGAACAAGCTTTAGGCACAAACATTTTCTTAAGTTTAAGTACTTGTAGCTACAAGTGAAGTTGTTCGAGAGTTCATTATTGTCACTTATATTTCTAATTTTAGCGTTGTAACCAGGAAAACAATTTCTTTAATGACCCTTTGATTGCTCGAAGATAGGTATGCGGCCATTGTTTGCTCAGAAGAAATCTTTGAAGATTTTTAATTAAATACACGCTCACTTTAGATTGGCTAGTTAATAGTGTAATTTAGGCTTTCTAGCAGATGATTAAGTACCTATTTGTGGCACTTAAGTAATACTTATGAAGTAAGTAATGGAACTAAGCATGAAACATGGCTTGACGATTTAATGCTCCGACATCGTATGGCGATAATTACCTATAGGCGATGATGATGAATGCCCTGCCCTAATGTCCAACATATTTAGGCTAGCCACCGAAATATCCGATAGAATCATTTGTATTCGGATTTCTTGGTTTTTTGATATTTGACATTTATAGTACCTACGTAATAACGTACGTTTATTTACCCTACGACAATACAAACGACATTGTACCGAGGATGCTGGCGTTATTTCCTCGCTGTATCGCAATACTGATGCCTTGTGCGAGGAAGTCGTCACGTCAGCTTTTCTTAGATTGACATTAATTCAATTTATAATGCGATCAGATTTTGTGCGAATAAATACTTAAATAAATCTTATCACCGAGCGTCTATACAGGATTAGTTTTATTTCGCTGGCCTACAACAAGGATTATAATTTATAGGTAAATGTTTGTTAACCTATACCATAATCTTAATATGTTCTGAATAATATTTAGGTAAATTTTTACAAAATTGTCCCTTGCTGCCACCGTCTTCCGCCTTGGCTCTCAGTCCTGGTGGCTGGCTTTTTGCCCAACTCTGTCTGCCCGCCAGGGTGCGCTTACCTGTATAATTTTCCATTTTAGACAATTATAGGTACAATATATAATTATAATTTCTTTACCGGCCATTCTCAAAATGTAAAGCCTAAAACAAGTTACTTACCGTGTTACCTGTGTGTTTTGACACTGAAAAAATGACATGTTAATTTGTTAATAGAAATATTAGACGTAAATTCCACTGATATAAAATCTGCTACGGTATTTAGATCTAGAACTAGACATTTGAGAATGTGAATGACATTTAAACCAAATCCAATACTCGGATAAGTGGATAATCGCCTAAAAAACAAAAGAATGTTAGTCACCGTCATTTGGACCGCGCCTCGTCACCGAAAATTGCGCAGTTTAGGATGAGAAATCAGACACGAAATTGCTGTAAACACTCATATTCTTGATGGTAGATAAATGACTTCCTGCTACAGAACAGCGCGTCATTATTCTGCCAGAATAGGCTGTGCCGTGAGAAAATCCCACGACTTTATTACGGATATATATATTTTTTTGTTACAATTAACAGTTTTTCTAATAGTCCGCTTTTTCTTTAATTGTTAGAATGTGTGTTACCGCTTGGTTCCATTTCTATTGTGTGAGTGCTATGTACCATTTCACTGGTTCAATGAAGGAATTATGTGTGTAGGTAATGGGGTACAGTTCTTTTATGTAGGTACCTACTTATATAATTTATCGAAGTATGATCGAAAACTGCATGAGAAGGTTATATGTAGATACGGGATGATTTTATGTTTACTGTTTAAATTTTACAGGGTTAATTCTGGGGTCATATTGATAAACTTTTACTATGGGACCGACATCCAATTCGAGAAAAAAAATCTGAAGATCCATACATTTTTTTTTTAATCAACCTGTATAATTTTAACAGAAGCAAGAATGATATGATATAGGTATGTTTCACTTTAGCGTTAGAAGGAAATTTTTTTTTTTCATAAGCTGTGTGCAGCGACCGCTAACATAAATTAGGTTATAATAAAAAAAACCTCCATCAGTTTTCAAGTGAAATAAAAACAAGATAACAAAGACATCCCTACAAGTGCTATATCAACATTGCCACCTTTTCCAAATAAGAACACTAATTTGTGTAATAAAACATAAGAAAGAAGCGACTCGGAACAGAATAGGTACCTAAGTTAACACTTTTTACAAAAACCTGCTTAAAACCTAAATAGACCAGATACCTACAAGTGAACCTACCTAGTTATAAAGGTGGACGTTTAAACTGTAATCAGAATCACGGCACATGCTGTGTGCTGTTGTAGGTATCTAATTTACAGTAATTTTAGACTTTTTTGTGTGGACTCCGAACATGCGATTGCCATAACCACTTGTGCCCTTGATTCGAATTTACCTAACAGTAGCGTATTTTATATCACAGTACCTATTATGATGGTAGGATTTGTAGGTACCTATTGGTTACGGGCCGATCGCAAGAAATTTGTACATCGTTAAGGCCTTCATCATCATCATCATAGTCCGTGATTTCTAAGAATGAACTTTTGAGTTATAATTATGTTAATCCTTATTAATATGAGGGTATAAGACTCACCATTTTTAGCCTTAACGTCATAGATATAAGAATCATTTCTAAACTGTCAAAAGTTAATTCTTTAGAAATCTCAGACTATAATCAAAAGGGGGCGTTCAAGTATTACGTAACGCAAGTTTGGGGGGAGGGGTGTCTCGTAAAACGTTACGATGCGTTACAGGGGCGGGAGGGGGTCTTCCTTACAACACGTTACGTAACATTGTATTTTTTAAAGTAAACACTAGGGAGTCTAAAAACCCAAATTGGCATACCTTTTCAGTTACGTTTCACGGGGAATCCGATTACCGCAAAGGCAATTAAAGCTATACCAAGGATAAAAACTATAACATAACTTTTTGCGGCTTTAGAGTAAAAATGGTCATGTGAGTGTTACGTAACGCTTAGGGTACAGAAGAACGTTACAGTGCGTTACAAGGGAGGGAGGGGGGTCAAAAATTGCGTTACGTAATACTTGAACATTTCCAAACAAAAGTCCCGATCGCGTCAATTGTGTTACGACAGTTAGGTACTTAGTTATACAAAATACAAACTATGTGGTATACCTACTCTGTCTAACAACCTTCAGCAGCAGATTAAAATATTATCAAACCGGGTTATTCACATATTTAAGTCAATCATTGCTCGACATATTTCGACCCATTAAGAGGGTCCTCGTCCGCAGCACCCTCGGTCAAAACCCGACGCGTACTGCGGGCCTGCGCCCTGCTAGAACCTGCTAGGGTTCTCGACGTAAATATGTGTGTAACCCGGTTTGATAATATTGTAATATATTTGAGTCTCACGTCAGTTTATTATTCTAAAACCTTCAGCAGAGCAGCAGTAAATATGGATAAATTTAAAAGATATAGGTTCGTATTGTTGCTCATAAAAAAAATTGTCGCCCTTTTCAGCGCCATAAGTTGTTACACAAAATTTAACTTAACATAAATATTATGACGTTAAATTTTGTTTTCGTTATAGACCTTTAATTTTCAACCTTTATTCGGTAGATAAATAAAATAATTACATAATAAATAGGTAAATAAAAAACCTTATAAAACCTTTAATTATGTTTTTTTTTGCAATCGACTTTTACGTGCAGTTTACCTACCTCTATGCCGCTTAGCAAGTCACCATCGGCATTTATCTCTGTCATTCCAACGAAGACGTCATTAGATTGACAGAGAGATATGCCCGAAACTTCGATTTTTCTAAGGGTCGTGGTAGGCTTTTGTTACAATTTTGATTAATATCTGAAGGCCTTTCCTTTGCACTTTCAAGTTCATGCCTAAGGGTGACAGGGACACAACACTTCCATCAATGCTTGAACTTTTACAAATGAGAAAATTCTTAATAAGTATGTAGTTGCTACGGTAGCTCTTGTCATTTTTCGGACTTCAAGTTCTTCCAAAAATATTTCGGTGCTAGGATCAGCCGTGTGGTGACGGCAATAAGAATACATTTGTCGCCACCCCAACTCCTCCTGCGGGTGTCGTAAGAGTCGACTAAGGGATTGAAGTGTCGCTGACCATTATTTGATAAAAGATTGATGATGGGGAGCAGCGTCATCATAGTGGACACATTACTGCGATCGCCGCTTGCCCAGCGTGGCGATTATGGGTATTTTCCTCCTGATGCGTTTATACACATAGTTAATAGGAGAGGCCTATGTCCAGCAGTGGACTATCATATGCTGATGATGATGATAGGATAACTACTGTATACCAGAAGAAACTCGGTAACTAAGTTAATGTACTGCTACATCGCTTTCGAGTGCCACCAGCGTTGAACCTCCAACGGAGTCAGTAAGACGATACTTACCTGCACTCCCATAAACCACGCCCACTCGAAAGAGACACCTTTTTGGCTCCCATACATTAGGGTGGATCGATTTTTTTATTTTTGGAAATTCATAAAATAATCTTTATGGACCGATACTTCGTGGCTAGAGAAACAAAAAATATTATGATCATTTTTGGATTTACTTTCATTTTGTACTTCGTTTATAGGCCCAAAGATCGACTCTATTTTTAAGGTTTTTTTAAGAAAAGTCAGTAGTTCTTGGATATTTTCCGTTTTACTTTTATGTAGAAACAAAATAACATTATTTGTCATAAATTTAGAATTTGCACAATTTAATTACATGAAAATTATAACCAGTATCGGCAAAAACTGGTTTCCAACTTTGAGGCTCTTGCGGCAGTACTTGCCAAATTACTACCGGAAAAAGATATATTGTTAAAGAATGTTAGTTTTTACGACCATCATTTTATTGGCCCGCGCTTCCAAAAATAATTTTTTTTTTTCATACTTCAATGTATGAACCAAAATTTTTTTTCAAGAATTTCTGAAACGCGGCCCTATAAGAATAATCTGTCTAAAAAGTAACATCTTCAACAATATATCTTTTTCCGATAATCATTCGGGAAGTACTGCCGCAAGAGCCTCGAAGTTGAAAATCATTTTTTGGAGATACTGCTAACAATGTTCATATAATTAAACCACGCAAATCCAAAATTTATACAAAACAATCTTATTTTGGTTATCCATAAAATTAAAACAGAAAATATCCATGCTCATCTGAGTTTTCTTAAAAAAACCTCAAAAATAAGGCCGATCTTCGGGCCTCTAAATGGGGTCCAAAATGATAAAATATCCAAAAATGGTCATACTATTCTTTGTTTCTCTAGCCACATAGTATCGATTCGTAAAGATTATTTAATGATTATCCGAAAATAAAAAAATCGATCCACCCTACCATACATGACAGAGAGGGAGTTACCGCTTATTAATTCTGCTCCCCACTCGCAACCAAAACCCGGCGCGAAGCCGCGAATAAGAGTGTGGAAGAATTTCGCATTTGTTCGCGCCTTCGCGCCTAGTTCTCCGCTTTTTGTCGGTATTTTGCACCGCGTCAAAGGAGATGCGAAGAAACTTGTAAGACTCTAGAGTTTAGTCCACAAGGAGACGTGCACTCTTGCACTGTCAATATAGGTCTTAATACACATTGCGAATGTCCTATGTATAGAACCAATACATACACGTTGTAATACGAGAAAATCGATTCCAGATCCTGACATCAGGGTCGCTAGCCTCCTGCCGCCCAGACAATAAAATTTGCCAGTGAATTTTGAATTAATAGTATAGGAAATAGAATAGAATTTCTTTTGTTTCAGGAGACCTTTTAATAGGCCTTTGGGCGGCAGGAGGCTAGGAGCATTTATGATGTTACATGAACCTATATCGAAATATGACTTTTCGTGCGTTTCTATACAATCTATGTATAAAAATATAAAAAAATGTTTAGGCCTGGATTCATGAAACATTTTTCCTCGACCACAGGAACACGCTATTAATTGTTAAAGTTACTGGGCGTTACACTGTGAATATTCGGTGTCTTAACAAATAGGTACTCCACTTGAGGGTAAGAGGTTGGGATAACCCGTTTAGAAGAATACCCATCGGAGTAGGAGCGCTTTTTAAATTCAATGTTGTAAAAATACATTGTGAGTTAGTATTCCGCTTACCGACCGGTGATGCATACAATGTTTTCATCACACTTACCGACAAAAAAATTAGTTTAAGACAAAAAATGATTAATAGTACACCAAACGAAGGAAACTCAGAGGAAAAAACTCGTGTGTAAGCGAATTTTGGCATAGTTGTAGGGAATAGTGTTTTAAACCACATACTAAAAGTACTGGTGCTTAGGGGTGGAGCTAACGGGGGGAGAGGGGTGTAAAGGTCCTTATTTTTAATTTTTCGTAAATAACTCGTAAACCGTGGCTTATAGCAAAAAACGTTCTGGAACATAAGTAATCTACATAAAACTCTCTACAAAAAAGATATACGCATGTTTCCTCTGGGATCAATGTGTCATGAGATAAGAAAGCAAGAAGATGGACACTAAAGACAAACACATTTGTTTAAGTAGGTATGGCACATACAGAATGCTCGCGAGCATTCCAAAAGATTTTAATGCTCAATTCCTGACCATATTTAGAGTCTTTAATGTTATATAAAATTTCCTGGATTAGGCTTTGTTTCAGAGATAATCAACCAACTTTTTTTTTGGTGTGGTAGTTGGCATTAAGTCTCATAATCATTTTTGTTTATTTTGATATCTGGAATGCAAAATCTTTTGGAATGTTCGCGCCCGGGCGCGCCCTGTATGCTTATTTGTAAAAATAAAACTCCTAATTATCTTCTTAACCTAAAATATTCTCATAATCATCGTCAAAAGATTTTAACTATGCATTCTAGACATCAAAACAAACAAAAATTTATTATGTCAAACACCACCAAAACAACATTTTTTTTTTCTTTTTTTTTAGACTTTTTGCATACTTTTTAACATTTCCAGTACTTTTTATCATAACAACAATGAATTAAAATTATTTATTTTAATATTTTTTTTAGGGACTGGTCATTTCGTCAAGTTTATTCCCATTTTTTGATTGCCAGGCAAAAGGTGTGGTAATATTGAAACACATCGTGGTAGCATTGTAATCAAAAAGAAGTTTTATGATGAGTTACGTCGAAAAACTTATTTCGAAAAAAAAGGTTGATTATCTCTGAAACCAAGCCGAATCCAGGAAATTTTATATAACACTAAAGAGTCTAAAGACTCTAAATATATGGTCAGGAATTGAGCATTAAAATCTTTTGGTATGCTCGCGAGTATTCTGTATGTGCCATACCTACTTAAACAAATGTGTTTATTTCTATTGTGTCCATCTTCTTGCTTTCTTATCTCATGACATATTGATCCCAGAGGAAACATGCGTATACTTTTTTTGTAGAGAATTTTATGTAGATTACTTATGTACTAGACCGTTTTTTGCTATAAGCCACGGTTTCCGAGTTATTTACGAAAAATTAAAAATAAGGACCTTTACACCTCTCTCCCCCCGTTAGCTACACCCCTAACCACCAGTACTTTTAGTACGTGGTTTAAAACACCATTCCCTACAACTATGCCAAAATTCGCTTATACACGAGTTATTTCCCCCGATAGGCAACTTTTGGTCTTCGTTAGGTGGGTGGGCCGTGAATGACGTACCCACTGACATTTCTATTACTCCCTAGGGAATTTCAGTTTTCTATCCCTCCCGCTACGCATGCAAGCAATGGCGCGCTTAGACAGCAAGTGTGAGGAAAATGCTTATTATGCTTTACACAATGTTTTCATCACACTTTATAGAGAAAAGTTATTTTTCCAAAGCTACTTATTTGACAATGGTCGAAATAATTCCTAAAAAATAGGGATAAGTAAGTCAAACCTGCACAAAGCACCAGGTGGGTTATGCTGTTCTGCTACTTCGATTTTTTATGTTTTACCAGGTTCCTATACAATACCTAATGACTATGTACCTGAGTATATGACGTAATGTTACAAGACAATTCATTAGTGCTCTAGGGCATAATAACGCACCTCTTGTCGGGCAAAAAATCCTCAAATTTACGAATTTCGATTTTCACGGTAGTAGGCCTGATGGCGACTTTAAGTAGGTACATCTGTACATACTTAGGTATTAATAGTTAGCTACAGGAACCGAGCTACACATGATTTGTTGTATAAAGTTACGGAAAGTTAAAAAAAAGGTAGGTAAAATAATAGAATACAATGGAACAGTGAAGGAGATTGCCATGTTAAGAACGAAACGTTCCATTCATCACACAAATAGGTACCTATGTGAAGAAGTTCTGAAATAATTTCCGTCGGCATGTCTTATTCTACGTTACAAATAAAACACATAATACGATTGTGACTCATGTTTATACCACTCACAAATGCAACATTTTTGACTAAAGCGAATAAACAAACAGAAGAATTGTCTCCGTACTCATGGCATGATATTGACAATTTAACACATTACTTAGCTCAACATAACCTTAAGGTGACATTCCGAAGCCGACCACATATTCTTATTTGTTCGAAAACAATTTTACGTTCAGTAGTTTGCGCACCTTCGAAATAACACCTTAAGACACTTAATCGATTAATTATATTGCCTACAAAACCATTTGCAATATATCTATTTAAATTAAAGGTTGATTAATTTATTTTTAAAACGTATAAAAGTATTACTTTTCGCAGCAAAAGCAAGGCATTGGATTATCAAACATTTATGTATATGCATGGGTTTATTTATTACTTTATCTAACATTTAAACCTACCATGTAACCAATATAAATACGATATAACAGATCTTTTTTTAAATCTAAAAACTACCTACATAAATTCTATGGAGCTGGATACGTGGGCAGTAATACAATTGTTTATTTTTCCCTAGAGAAATCTATAAGTTCAATTAGGTATTATCCTATAGAAATTTCCTTTTGAACGCATAAACTTTACATGTTTTATACATTCGGTACTGGATACGCTGAATTCTTCTGTCACTAAATATCTCGAAAGAATTCGCTCGACAACACCGAAGCTCGCGAACGCTTGGCTTCTCTCGCATAAAATTGCAAATTGTTCATAAACTACCCTTAACCCAAACAATTCATGGATTAGATATTTAAATAACTGTGTGTGAAATTATACAATATGATTATATTATAGATTCATAAGTCTTACCAAAAAACTCAATCTTATAGAAAATAAGTTATGGACGGATACGACTTACTTTAATACAATCGTTCTAGCTATCTTGATTACAAATTGCCGTACTTAAGTAACATATTACACATTGATATTGTATATGATTAACTTTGTGCATCCTATATCCTTCGCTCACAAAGGACCGCTTATTACGTCTTAACCAATTCAATGTTAATATTGTTCACAATACAATTTTGATGTACAACTATTTTACCATGCAAAACTTCCTTACATAGGTATAGCTATGTACCGACATACAATACTTATAAGCATAATATTATGCACCTAAGAAAAACACGCACCTATAAATTTGGAAATACCTAACTTTTACGCATAGACAACCTTTCGTTCCCTAGAATACTATTCCTCTTTTTAAAATGCATGTCTGACCGCCAAATTACCTAAAGACGACTGTAGGTACACACTGACCCAATGTAGGCAAATCTAAGGGACACGGCTTTGCGATGAATTGAGATGACCTGCAGTGTGTCATTGTGTGGCGCCGTAAGATGTCGCTATCTGTCAAATTAAAGACTTCCATATTTAATTTTCCGTGACCAAGAACCGGCATCGCACGCTTTAGTAAGCAGTTTAGTCCTGCATTAGTATAATCTGTGGACCGTTTCATTTCACGCGCATAGACCGGTTCTTGTTCATGTTGGTGAGCATAAGTGAAATGTATGAAGTTAGGAGGTCGTCCATCTTGTAGCCGAGAGATGTCTCGCAGAGAAGCTTGGAGCCGCGAACGAGGTTCCCGATCGTCATATGGAAATACGTGTTGCCCGATGACCAATTCGATATTCTCGTGAAAGGATGTGTCACCAGAATGTCCTGAAATAGAGAATAGGGAGATCATGTCTCTGGTATTTGGAAGTATAGTTAAACAACCAACTTGCCAGTTTGCAAAAGGCGGTAAATAAAAAAAAATTGGAACTAAGGGTTGACCGCCCATAGATCTCTGTCCAACAAGCTCTGTTAGCAGAAAAAGGCTGCAAATTCAAAAAATGTAGTCTCGAAGAGTTGGCCGCTGGAAATTTTTTATTAGCCGCCTTTTTTGACTGATATAGATTGATGGACTAATCATTTTGAATTATGCGTGCTTTTTTACAGACATTTGGTTTGCAAAACTACAGACTCAGATCGATAAGCTTCGTTAGGTAATAATTAATCTTCGGTTTCAAATTACACAACTGGAAATCATTAGATCTTGGAATCAAATTGACAAATAATGTCATTAATTCATTAGTCCAAAGGCAGTTCAGCAGTACAATTGCTTCATAAATAGAATTTCTATTGTTTGAGAATCATCTTAATTAAAACAGACTAGAAAAGTAATTAGAAGCGTAGACTGATAACATCGTTAAATGATCGCGTAGCTACCGCCGGGGTCATACGTATTAAGAATAGATACAAGGTACTTTTAGATGGTCTAGTCTAGGAATAACAGAATCAGGGCTCGGATACCGGTTTTTACTCCATACAAAAGAACGGTTCGAATTTCGTTATTTTTTGTTCTTCGGTATATCAATTCTTTGTTAATGGAGTAATTTAAAAAAACGACGTTGGTAATTTCATAATTTGGTAAGTGCACTTAATAATTGCATGTTTTTTGGCAAATTAAGTCGGTATTCAGCGTCGCACATCTCGATCCTTCCTTCCCCAATCCTTAGTTTTACGTAAATACACATATTTTACTCAAATTGCATTTGATTGCGTACCTTCCCACTTTTTTGTAACATATTATTATGTATTTTTTACGTGATTTCTACTCATCATCAAAATCATATTAAAAGTCCCAAATCGAAAAAAGTGAGGGGTCAGCCTTGAAAAGTACGTTACGTTTGCCCCTCATAACTCTATTAAGTACCTTAATACAAAATACAGCAACATGACAAGAGTAGCAGTTACCTTAGATTGCGGATGGATCAAACTGACTCCATGCTTATTGATGGCGATGAGCAGCAGTTCCGGGTAGTTCGGCTCCGTCGTCTGTTTCACCTCGAAGAACGCAGAGCCGAAGGTCGGCCACCGGTAGATGACCTTCAGGAACGTGATCTTGGCGTCCTCGGGCGTCATCCCGGCGTCTTGGTTATAGGACGCCACGATGGCTCGCTTCCAGTCGGCCGAGCTTTGCAGCTTTATTAGGTCTGCTGGTATCAGTTCTCGGAGCATTTGCCTGGAAAATTAACCGTTTCCTTGAACGAGTTGTAACGAGTGCAGTGTAGAGTCAGACAGCTTATAGTTTAGAGCAATGTGTATTGAAAAATAATATCTGCGATTCTGCAGCACTTGACACTTGGTTTTTAAACTAAAAATGTGTGTAGTAGATAATATGTGTTTGATTAGAATTATCTCAAATTACATATTTAAAGTTAGTGGTAAAAGATGGCATAATGAGGCTTTTATGAAATCTTTCTTACATGAAGGACAAGCGCGACTAAAATAGGGCACGTCACACACTACAGAATTCTCAACTAATATAATTCTACTAATGCGTATCTACACACAATGCATCCACACTACGTGTAGCTAATGGAGACGTATCCACATCAATAATTTGGTAATCGTCTGCATTTCCTGCTTGTTATCTCCGAAGCGGGCGCGGTACCTATCCCAGCGTCGCCATCCGCTATGCCGGTACCGCTGCGTCGCCATCCACATCGCCCCCTCAAGCCTGCAGTAGCAGTAGCCCCGAACCTTCTTTAGTAGTTGGAGAAAGTCACAGTCCGCACCAAGTACTTAAGGTATCGCATGAAGTTCCTACTTGTTCTCTCCGAAACAAGCCGGTACCGCTGCGTCGCCTTCCACATCGCCTCCTCAAGCCTGCAGCGGCAGTAGCCCCAAATCCCAAACCATCTTTGATAGCTAGAGGAAGTACCGATCCACTCCAAGTACTTACGGTATAGCATTACGATATACTCCAAGTACCTGCAGTAGTGATAGCCCCCCACCATCTTTGGTAGCTCGACGAAAAAATGGTCCACACCAAGGACTTATGGTATCGCCTGTAATTCCTGCTTATTATCTCCAAAGCGGGTCGTTACGCCTGCCTCGCCAACATGCTTGCAGTTCCTCACACCTGTAGCGATACTAGCTCCCATCTTTGGTAGCTGGAAGAAGGACTGGTGTACACCAAGAACTTACGGTATCACATTCGGTTGATACATTCTCTCGCCAGTCTGCCTGCGACCACGGGTGTAACGTCATGCCCGAAACGTCAGGATATAATTAAACGTAAGTTTACGCGATTAAGACCCGTTTGTCTGTAAAATATGAGTGATAATCGTGAAAGTTTAAATCAATATAACTTACGGTATTGCCTGCAGTTCCTGCTTATTCTCTCCGAAGCGGGCCCGGTATGCCAACGCAGCCAAACGCGCTGCCTCTTCACGCCCGCAGCGGTGGTAGCCACGCAGCAGCTTCGGCAGCTCCTGGTGGAAGTGGAAGATGACGTCTGCCGCGCGGTCCTTGCCTGGCACCGTGTTCGTCCATAGCTTCTTCATGAAGAACACCTAGCACGGAAGTCAAATTGAGTCATTGGACAACTACCAAGTGTGTGTTTATGTGTATAGCTGCCGTATTAGATAAATTATCAGAAAATATTTGCATGCAACGGCATTCAGAAATCATAATTCTTTGCTTATTCGAATTAATAATTTCATGATGCTAATCGTTAATTAGCATCGCCGTTATGTTTTTTACGTCAATCGAACGAAACGTTTAGCTACTGTAGTTATTATTGTAATTTCGCAGAACACAATCAGGATTTTGTGATAAAATAATAAGGCAAGGTATGTTAAGTAACTAATTACCTACGAACGCATTGATAACAGGATCTTTTTGTTATCTATTGTCTCATATTGAGACACTATGGACTGCATGTACGCACCTGATATGTAAATTGCGGAGTGATGCCATCGCGGGTCGGACGCGCCTTTTTGATCCAGTCCGTGAGATGCCGCACGAAATCGAAGAAGAAATCGCCCTCCGGCACCGAGATCACCTTATCAGCTATCTTAACGAACAAACTAAAGCCTTCACTAGATCTGAGATTCAGTCTCTGCGCAATATTCTGACAGAAGTCCTTTGCCCGCGTTGACGAGTCCACTTCAAACGCTTCGTCCGTATCGTCAGGGAAGTAAACCTTATGGAATATCTGAGTAGTCTTATGTTGAATGGCTTCTACTTCCACTTGGTGCGGAGGATATTTTCTTTGTCCGTTTCTTAAAGTCTTTTGAAGTCTTTGGAGTGAATCTTGAGCAATTGGATATCTTCTAGTCCTAAGGAACAGTGTCAACTCTCTGAGCAGTCCCTGACTACACGCGAACAAGCCCGTCGCGAGCCACATCAATTCCCATCCTCTTTCTTCTGACATTCTGTTCCTATTATCAGTCAATTGTTTCATTATTTGGCAGTATATTTCATCTCGTAATATTTCATGCTTCAAGGGACCGTCGAAAATATGGTCCGTATATTCGTTCCCGATTCGAGGTCGTTTTGAAGGCAGATCTCCCATATACTTAAGGATTGCAGTAAAAGCAAAGCAGGCCTCTTCTGCCAGCTCCTCTTTAGCCTGCAATTTCTTTAGTAAGGGTTGTTTGATAGGTTCCCTCGAATGTCGCCATAACTCTTCAGTTCCTCCTCTTTTGGCTGTCGATAACGTAAGTGCTTTGGATACCGTACGTTTCGGTGGCAATCTGAAATGATCCATGGCGTATTCTAATAACGTGTGCGGTTTGTCTCTTGTTTCAGTTCCATTTAGAGTGGCCGTCGGCACACGACGTCCATGCGATGCACCTTCCATACAGAACAGTGCCAATATGTCCGGCGGTGGCTTAGTAAGCGCTGGCAATACATAAACTGTTTCTGCAGGGAAATCCCCTCGTTCCACTGTCCTCTCACAACGGCCGATACACCAACCGTTGTTCAGTACAGATTCGCCAGTGCTATCCTCTTCCAATATTATCAGATCTCCCTTTTGGAAAGTCAAGAAGCTGGAACCTTCACCTGGAGCCTTATAATCTTGCAATGCTATCACAAATTTAGACCTTTTCTTTAACCCTTCTAAGAAGTATACCACTAGGTCACGAATATCTTCTGCATTAGGACTCTGGAACGTGAACTCTTCTCCGCGGACTGTCGACAAGCTGAATGTCTGTGTAAATACTTTGTTTGTCTTTTGACTCGCGACTGTAGTAATTTCTGGAAACGATAATTCTAATAACACTTGCTCCTGATCATCTACAACGTACACACCAGTCCAATTCACAGCAATGATTACATCATTTTTAGGTAAATTCGGTCCAGAGTTTCTATAAGCTTCGTAAAATCTAGAAAACAATAGTGGCCACTTGAACTTTGCGTAACTCACAACATCTTCTTTCACTCTGTACGTAGGAACTTTCTCTTTCACATAATAACTTTTCTTATATGCCTGCACTACTAAAGCACCCCATCGGTCCACTGCCTTTTCAACACCTGTTAGACAGTAGTCAGGTATATAGTTCGGTAACAATGTATATAACCGCTCGGTGTTCATGTCTTGGCCGTACTCAATATAATACTGTTGAGCCGCTATCATTGCTAAGTCCTCTTCTTTGTCACATCTGTACTCGCCAAATTTTACTCCTCTGACAACTTGTTGATAAATGAGATTCGTGGCCACTTGATCTTCTGTAGGGTCGTGCCAGGGAGCGAAGATTTCTTTCCTAAAGAACAGTCTCCATGGCGCATTTCTTTCTTGTGCGCCCTGTTCTTTGGCATACTGTTCGCATTGTGAAATTGCATCCATTACATGGTCACCTCCACTGCCCAGTGAACTAACTTTATCGAATAGAGCAATGTAAAGAGAAAATCCAAATTGGTCTTTCAAACCAATCTTATCGGACAACTGATTACATAGTTCCCTGGCTGTTGTGGCCGAGTCGGCTAGCAAAGTTTTTGTGTTACCGTCCATGAATGTAATCGGCAGCATAATAGGTTTTTTAGATTTCGTAGCTTGAAGTTCCAGCCACGAAGGCGGTTGGTTTCGTGTGCCGTTGTTGAAAGTCCTCTTTAGGCGATCTTCACAATACGGCGCGTAACCGGGTGGACCTTCCCTGATAAAAGCCCTCAAATAATTTACGAATTTCTCACTCGGAGCGAAACATCCAACACATAACGATAGTAGGATCCAGCCTCGTGCGTGAGATGATTTTGAAGGATTGTTTGTCAATTGTTTACATATTTGGCAGTAAATTTCGTCGCGCAACTCTGCGCGAAGAATTCCGTGACCAATGATGAAATGGAGTTTTTCTAAGTTAGAAGTGGGACGCGATTCCAGCCATGACTGGTAACTGTCCGCCGTATACTCTTCATCCTGTAATGAGAAACATGTTTTACAATTCCTGTCTATCAAGATATATTTTTCCACAGGTTCACTTAAGTTAATAAGGTTCGATAATTTGGTTGACCATAAACCATCACCATAAATGACCATAAGTTTTTAACCTCACCTGTAGTTTTCGTCTGACGTCCTCCCCGAGTTTGTTCTTCCGCTTCAACGTTAGCGACACAAGCTTGTGCCTGATCGACCTCGGTTTCTGTTTGTTGAGGTACGCGTCAGGGTCAACGCCCATCATTTGCGCCTCTTGGAACTCTTTGGATCTGATGAAGTTCCTGCCGAGGGTCGCTGTTACTTTGGACATCACTGATGTGTTATCTCTGTCCATTGTATGGTATCTTGGTTCCGGAAGATCACCGGTGAAGCGAAGAATTGTAATCCATAACGCTTGGGCAGCCTGAAATCAAACGATCTTACATTAGTTCAGTTCTAAGGGTAGTTTAAATTTTTATTGTGTTTTTAATATCAGGTTAAACTTACCAATTGATCTCCCTGCGTGTGTAACGGTAATAAGGGATGTTTTAAAGGTTTCCTAGAATACTGATGAGTAACATTTCCTTGGAAATAAGTGGCTGCAAACTTCTGGAACTTAAATTCGGAAAGATCCTCTTCGTCTTCCGAAGTTGTCTGCATCGGTGTCACCATCTGCAAAATAACGATAGTTTAGGTTTGTCAATGATTCTGAAAATTTATCGATACCTTATGATGGCTTAGAGTCCATTGTATCGTTCCGCCTGACCAGTATGCAAGGGCAAAAGTGACGCGTAGCACGATAAACGGTAAAAATGGAACGATCCTAAACCACCTGAGCTTATAAGAAAAAGTATTGTAGCACAGACTGAATAGGAAAAGGCACTCTTTTTCGAAGAACCAATTTATGTTTGAAAGATTGAAAGGTGTTTTTACCTCTTGCTGATCAGCTCTCGGCTGCGGCAGATCGCTGAACACCGAAGTGTCCTTCGGTGCCGGCGCCTCGCTGCTGGAGTCGGGCAGGAAGTCGAACATGGCTTCCACCAGCTTGCTGTCGTCCACCGGCTCGTCCTGCTTCCTCGCCGCCTCTTGCACCAGCGCCCGCTTCACTTCCAGCTGCCGTTTCTCTTCCAGGGCCAGTTCCGCATCGCGCCGTTCCAACTCGTACATGCGTTCCTGGAGCACAGTTAAGCGAAATTTAGAAACTTGCACCTGCGTTGCCCACATGGCGAGCAATGTGGCTCAACTCTGCGACTGTCATCTGTAAACTATTTAGAAAATTGATACTTGTAAAACAGGTTAATTATATATTTCCATTAGTGAACACGCAATGTACTATCGTAATTATCATTGATTTTTAAATACATCATTACTATCATTAAAAACACATAAAGGTTTTTTGTTTTGCTAAAACACACATAGTATAAGTCTCCGATGTCGTTACGCGCGCGCTTGAAACAGGTGACCATAGTCGAGTTTCCACTTTCGCGATTAAAAATCGCACACGACCGGCATTCAGCAATGTGGAGTTTCTATTGCTCCTGCCGGCTCGGGTTACGAAGTGGTTCAACTGGACAGTATTATACAGGCAGCCGTGTGTGATAGTTACACAACTGTCTGCTATTAGGGCTTGAAGACCGCATCGATGCCTAACTTCTATATAAGCGTCTCAAAAGCCGTAACAATTGCACATAATCGGAGATCATTCTTAAGCTGGTTAATCTAAGACGAGCAGTTCAGCAAACGTTGTGTAACACCCTGTAGGTATGCTTGAGTGATCGCTACTGGTGTCAGCCATGCGAATATTTGACCATAAAATATATCATTAACGATTGGCGTGGACTGTTTAACCCGTCGATTACGATTTAACTGCCAATTTTACTTTACGTTCTATATACTACCTATTTGAATAAATGGGAAAGTTATGAAAAAAGCTGTTTAATTACCTGAAACACCTCAACAAATGTAATTAGTGTAAAATGTGTAAATACAAATACTTGCCTACGAGACCGAAATAAACTATATCACTTGTAATTTACCTGAAACGCAACACAGCAAATGCTCAATCCAAGAACAAAATCAAAAATATTTAAAAAGTATTACACACGCTTGTTATTCGTACAATGCTCACGGGAGAAACGAAATTTATGAGCGCACTGAATTCTGTAATTTGGCACTTTTGATTATCTTTGGAGATAGAAAAATGCGGCGATTTTGTTTATATTGTTATCTAGAATGTCTGATTAATTATTCAATCAGTGTCGATAAAAATAAGTGATATCTAATGTAGATTTAATCAATTTACTGATGAGTAGGTACTTAACTACCTGGTTTTACTTGACGTTTGATTGCTTGCAACAAAAGAACTTGAAAATTTTATTTCTAATCAAAATTACGCATTTAATATCACGCGTATCGTATACAACGCTCGTGGAGCCTTAATCTATATTTGAAAATTAATTGGTTCTCGATTCTGTATAGGTAGTGAAAAAAATAAGCTACAATACCTACAATAAGTTTAGAAATGGGTTAAGTATCTTTTGTCCTTCATTGAGCCGGATTTTGAACTTATGAAAGTTAAGGATGAATCGGTAAATTGGACGAAGCTATTCGTCGAGAGAAACTTATCTTATTTATCTACGTGCAATTCGTTACGTGATAGGTACGTTCCTTTTACGACAGTAAAACTAAACCAAACCTTTTAATGCAGCCTTACTGCATGAATTGCTATTGTATTAGTATAGGTATCTAATACATAAGTTTAATCTAATCAAATAATAAAAAAATAACATAAAAATCTAATTCAGAAGAGGAAGTTACAACATACTTCATCAGCGGTTCTTTGTGATAGCGCTAATGGATATTAAAGAACCATCTAGATTGCAGTTAATTGGCCTGTCAAAAACAAATAAAACGCAAATAACTTTTGATTTTAAAGATATGAATTGAGGACTTTAATCTTTGTATATATCTAAGATAACAATACTTAGTTTGGTGCCAAATGGGCATGTACCTAATTTAATCACAGTAGGTTCACGCCCTGCTAAGTTGCCTAACCTAGCAGGGTGTGACACCATATGATACCTACGAATACACGGTCGGGAAAAACAATGACAAGGGGGACCATGTCAGAATCTGAATTTTTGTGGTAAGTAGGTACTACATTTCCATAAATACATGATGTTTTTGAAACATCAAAATTTCATGACTGCATTAGAGGACGTAGCGTTATATATAATTACTACTCACGACGGCGGCGAAAAAATTTCACGAAGGTATATTTTTTAAATCTCTAAAATCTTTTTGACCGTGAGATGTTGACGGTGCTGCCACCGCTGAAGTAGCTCCTTACTCTCGAACTGACTCTGGTTCTCACACTGAGTTTCGTTCTCTCCCTGGCTCTCGCTCCCCCTCCGATTCTCGCTCTCGCTTCGACTCTCGATCTCGACCCGACTCTCGCTCTCGCTTAGATTCTCGCACTCGCTTAGATTTTCGCCCTCGCTTAGATTCTCGCCCTCGATCTCGCTCTCGCTCCGATTCTCGCTCAGACTCTCGACTTCGCTCCAATTCTCGTTCTTGTTCTCGGCCCCGAATCGCCTCGCCTCTCGTTTCTTGTGCTCAATCTTATCTTCAGCCTCAATCCGTCTCAGCTTCAATTTTATTTTCCCTTATCGCTTGCCTCTCTGCTCTTGCTTTCACACCCGTCCTCGTTGCCACATTCATTCTAGTTCTCGGGCTGGCCTTCTCCGTTTCTGTCGCTGTCGCTGTAACCCTTGTCGTCGGTCCGCCTATCACTACGCTGTCGTCTTTATCGCCCTCCTGTTTGTGGTCTAGACTCCGAAGTTGCTCTCGTTTGTGTAGTACAGCTAACTTTCGCTCTTGTTGTGACACTCGTTCCCCCTCTCGCTCTCGCGTCAGGTCATCTGATGGTAGGCGGTCGCTCAGCGCGAGATTCGCACGGCAACGGTATTAGCACCTACCCTTTTATGAATGTTTTGTGTCGTCCCTTTGGATTAGTTAGTTCTTGGTTTTTCGTTTGTATTTCTCGGGTTAAAACACTGTCGTATTTTGGTAGGCGGATAATGTTCAAGTTTGCAACATAGAAATCTATTTTTATTTGTATAGTGGCTCTACTGTCAATGTGACGTTTGAACTTGACGTTTCCCCTCCCCTCTCATTAGCAAAAAAAAAGCCAGTGTGATTTCAAACCGTCATTGAGTCGACACAGTTTTCGCTATCGTTTCTTTATACTCTCGAACTAAAACACCACTCACACGCAAGTTCATTATACATCAAACCAGCGAGTGCAAGGAGCCCCACGACCGAGTGCGAAGAGCGGACCCAAAGCTAAGTTGGACTCTGGAGGTAACGGTCAGGGTGACTTCAGTTGGCAGGAGAATCCCGGTCGGCGCCAACAGCGGACAGCGAAGCTACGGATCCAACCTCCAGCATCAGGCACGGAAGGTAATCCAATCACTCCGCTGTACATCTGTTCACTTCACGTTTCTTTTAACAGGCACCAACATTCTTGCTCCCCCACACCCTAACGTTTTTCAATTTAAATTTTACAACGGTTAATTCCGACTTTCTCTCGTTATAACATTACAGTCCACTTTTTTCGTCTATCGAACATTTTGGTCAGATAAAAACAGAGACAGATAAAACCTGCTGTCGAAGTGAGGAGTGTATTTTCAAAAGGGCTTATTTCCACTTATTATTTTTTTTAACTGAATGTAATTTTGCTTAAAATAGAGGAATACATATGTTATTTAAGTTTCAAGTTTAAATAAGTATTTTCCTGGCCTTTAAAAAAGGACTAATAAACAAAATCCGGATCAAAAGGGCCTAGGTATTTCTTCATTTTAATATGAAAATGCAACAGGCGTTTGCATAAGTGTATATTACATTACCTATACCTTCATTGTCTAAGATAAATTCGAACTCTTTGTAGGACTTCATAATTTAAAGCTTGGTGACTGAATAAATCGCATAAGTAAGAAAAAAAATGTTTTTTTTGTACGTTATATCTTAATAGGCCGCAACAAAATGGCTTAATTCCTAAAGTCCGTATCAAAACGGCTTATCTCTGATCTTTTTTGGTTTCACAAAATAATTTAGGTAGATAAAGTAATGTAAGTAGTGCAATAAGTGCCATAACATATATCAACTTACTTAATTACCATATCAAAAAAAAAATTCGAAATCGAAACAGAATTTAAGTTATTCTCAATTTCCCAAAAAAAAGTGGAAATACGCCCTTTTGAAAAGACACTCCTCAAGTACAAGCAGGTGGACTATACCTTCATTGCCACTTTCATGCACTGCGGAATTCTTATCAACACGCAGAAGTACATGACGACAATATCAAAACGTCACAATTTAATCTAACGTGACAATACAGGTTTTTCGGCAAGTCTTTGTAATTCCAGGAAATTGCTTCTATAAGATTGATTGCAAACTAAATGCATTGTTTTCTTCGATTCACATCGTTGATCTTATCCTATATTTTGTGACAAAATACATTTTTACAAGTAGTCGATATGTACTTATAAATGCTACTGCGTATGGTAATTAGGTATTTTGTAAATTAGGGAACATATCGTAACTAAGTACCTACATTGAAAAAAAAAGTAGTACCTATTTAAGTACCTAATTGTGTGCAAATTACACACAGAGTTATTATTACTACATATATTATATTTCAGTCTAATGTAGCAAAATGAGGTACAAGTTTTCTTTCAAAGTTGTGACGTATTTGTGAATTATCGGATGTAGGTATGTATCGTAATAACCTATTATCAAAATTATCACTGCATAGATCTATCCGGCTAGTTGATTGCCACTTGGATTACAGTTGGATTCCTATTACGATAGAATAACTATCACGTAACATTTATATCCGCCCATAGGTAAGTTACGTCATTTTTCAAACAATTCGTCATTAAATCGTCATCAACACATTTACTTGATTTACCTGCCAATTGAGATCAAATAACATAAGTAATAGGTATGTAATATGAATCCTAATATTTTGCGTTATTCAACTTTGAAAAAATATGGTATCATCAATAGTTATACAGGTTGACGGTAATAGTTATACAGGGTGTAGCAAAAATAGTGCCCAGTAATGCCCAACAAGGACCCATATACTGATAAGCAAACATTTGATGAAATAAATGTTTCGCGAATGTGTTTCGTGTCCTATATGGCCGACCAGCCTCATACAATTTTTTTTTCGTAAACCACCTTTTTTTCTGTTTTTCCTAATCAGGACATTTATTATGTTTCACACTGAATTGCCCTTTAATGGGATCACCACTATTACACACAATATAAATATTGTCACATCACATCTATATTTCAGTATCTAGATTGTTTGCTTTATAATATCAAAGTTTCTACGCCAAAGCGCATCAACTTGTTTTGCCCACGCGTACCTACCTACGTGTATCCTTCAGCAGTCGATTTAGCGCATACGATCCGAAGCACTACATATGTACCTTCATAGAATTCACCCGATAGTTCTGCTCAGTGATTCCGATTCTGCAAGCGCCGCTCCTAAATGTGGCAGCCTTGAGCAACTGTACACCGTACAGTAAACTACATGTGGCTATAGAGCCACCATGGGACCTGGGTATACCATACCATGGGATCTGGGTATCAAGAGCATTGTCATTGACATGGGAGTCAACCGGTAGTTCTGATCGGCTATTTCCTTGGCACGCGTTTTGCCCTCGTGCTGCAAGCGATGCCCCTCAACGCTCCTTGAGTAACTGTATGACGAGACTACATGTGGCTATACAGCGATCACAGGATCTGGGTAATAGGCCTAGGGTAGTTCTACTCAGCGATCTCTATGTCACGCATGTTGTCCTGGTTTTGCAGGCGTTGTTTCGATCGATTGATGCAGTAGGCTTGAGCAATGGCGATTAGACTACACGTGGGTCCCTACACGATCCCTGATATAACTCACCCGATAATTCTGCTCGGCGATCTCCTTGGCGCGAGTGTTGCCCTGGTGCTGCAGGCGTTGTTTCTTGATGTAGTAGGCTTGAGCAATAGCGATTAGACTACACGTGGGTCTATAACCTACACGAATGTCATTGCCATAGAACTCACCCGATAATTTTGCTCGGCGATCTCCTTGGCGCGCGTATTGCCCTGGTGCTGCAAGCGTTGCTCCTCCACGCGGCGTAAACGCAGCGCTTCGTTGTGCTCGCGGGCATCCTTCAGCAGCCTCTTGTACCGCCGCATGGCGATCAGGCGACGCACGTGGCTTTGGATCTTGACGATGGCCCACATCTTGTGCCCGTATGAACGGCGGACTAGGTAGCCGCGGGCCGCTGCCTGCAATGTAATTTGTGGGTCACTTACGGGCTCTTCTACGAGCGGTTTAAAAGCGTTATTACACGAATCGCGTGGGGGGCACATGAATTTTTGGATATCTTGATAGGACTCGTTGGTTAAAACGCTCAGAGAAATAGCCAGAGAGTACGATTAGCTACAGAACTCCGTAATGAATTTGTAACATAATGTGGGTACGCACTGTTGCAGCCAGCAGTAAGTATGTACCACTATTATCATACAGTTAATAAGAAGTAAGTAGCTCTTTATGTGAATAAAGCTTCTTGAGAATAAGATTTTTTTTACTTATTACCTATCTCTTAACTATGGTTTGTATGAGATGTCCTAATTATTTTGTAAATGTAATGTAAGTAATTTTAGTTAAAAAATATGATTGAATCACGAGTTTATGAGATAAGTAGTAAAAATAAATAATTATGGAATGCAACAAAAAGCTGGTTGGTATTTTCTAATATCGGCTTTTTAAATTTTCATTTCATATTTTATTTACCTGCAAGGACACAATATGACCACGAAGATGTCTGAATCTGTGAGCCAGCACTCTGGCACGAATCAACGCTTGCAACCTGGCGTATCCCACTCTCATCTTGTTGTACCGCAGTCTCTGCAGCTTGCCTCGCCAATGACGCTGGATGAGAATAGCCGCCGCCCTCATCTTCAAGAAACGACGACGGTACACCCAGCCACGAATAGACCTCTGAAGAATCAGGATTTTCCGTGTAAGTACTCTATCCCTCTCTTGTTCTAAGAACAAGTCATGTGCGTCCTTCAAAAATACTTTGGTATGACCTAGTTGATAGTCAGATTTGCCGAGCACAGATGCGCAGATTTTCGCTGTAGCCATTCTGCAATCAGTTTTGTGTGCTGGCGGAACTCCGGATATAAGAAATCTGTATCTTTCTACAAACTCTTTGAAGCTGTGCCGGATCGGGTACCCAGCTCTTCGAATCCTTATCGTCTCCATCATACCAGAGTATCTTAGCTGCCTGCAGCAAAGCCCTCGATCGAACAACATCGGCTTTTTAAATTCGTTTGGTTTTATACACCGAATGAAAAATGGTTGACACGTCCCTAATGTCCTCATCAGTAGGTCCAAGGACTTTTTGAACTGCGTTGACAATGTCGGAGTTCGCTTTCTGGTTTCCGATCCCATGACTATATCGTCTTGGAAAATGTTTTGCAAAAACTTATTCGTAGACACATGAATGAGCTGTAGAAGATCAGCACTGAATGTGTCACGATTTTTCTCCAAGAATCCTCGAGTATCGTAAAACACGACACCAGCGAAATGGTTCAGTCCGAAGCTCGTGTTTATATCTGATTTTGGTTTTAAATAGTTCCTGTGTAGTCCGTGCGTTTTATGTAGTTTTGCTAACATAGTTTGGTCAGTGCCTTTTGGGAACTTCGATTCCTCGTCTATTAAAGCCATAATGTTCAATTGTTTAAGAGCTATTAAATCTAGTGCATCTTGGTTGTCGACGAATTCTATATGTTGCCAGTTGATTCCTTCGTGGTTGTATTCCTCCTGTTCTAGTTTGAAGATGTGGCGCACGAAAAACTGTTGGAGGTTCTCATTGGCAAAATTAATACAGAATTGCTCAAAGCTGTTTTGATCAAAGTTCTCAAACCCGAATATGTCCAATACACCAATAGCAGTCCGCGTCGTGGCTTTGGGTTTGTATATAGCTGCATTAATCTTCTTAACGATGGTGACAAAGAGTCTTCCGTAAATTCCTTTTACAAAGGCGTCTCTAATATCAACGGACTGCGTTTTACTTAATGTAGAAACAACAGTCTCTCCATGTGCAAATAAAGTTTTTCTTGTAAGTGCTTGAATCAATGACTGCATAGGCACCCCTAGGAGATTAGCGACTCTTTTCACATTGGCTTGCTCAATAATTTCAGTTGCATCTAAGTTATCTACAACAGTCGCTTCATATTTGATGTTTCCGCAGTGAAGTACTGCCGCTAGTAATTTAAGTATTTCCCATATTTCTGGTTCCGTGAAGAGCAAAACTTTCATGGCTGATCGTATATCAGCAAACTCTGCTGCATCATCTCTGCCGTCACACTTAAAGCTGCCACCCTGCAACAAAAAACAACTTCTTAGTAATTATTTCCTTGAGAACAATATCAGATATACCTACTCGTACATATAATAATATCACATATTTACCCCTGATAGATATCTATATTCCTTTGGTTCTCCAAGCTCCAATTTCTTTTTCTCTTCTTTGGACAATCCAGCTAATAAGCAATAGAACACATGGTAGTTCCTCTCGTCATTTCCCTGGGATACTATCCTGGACTTCTCCAGTAGATACTGCTCTATCTTAGCGCCCTCGATGACACCGCCGCTGTTAAAATGTATATCAATGTATTTTCCGAAGCGAGAGGAATTGTCGTTTCTGACTGTTTTCGCGTTACCGAAAGCTTCGAGTATTGGGTTAGCTTCTAAGATCTGAAAATTGAAGAAAAATAATATGGGTTATAATCGACAGTCATAAATCAACAACAGAATCAGAATTAAGCCAAAGACGTTATGGTTTAACAATAAGTAGGTAATATTCAAGGATCTTTAACGCATATACATTTTGTATGATCTCTTTAAAATTAAACATACAGTCATCAATACCCAATAGCTGGCCATACCTGTTGCTCAATCCAAGAATGCTTCCCACTAATAGCAGCCAGATACTGCAGAATCAACTTCGTAGACTCCGTCTTCCCCGCCCCGGATTCTCCACTGATGACGATGCACTGGTCCTGCCCGTAACGCCGCATGTGCGCGTACGCATTGTCGCCGATCGCGAAGATGTGCGGTGGCAGCTCTCCAATCTTTCGCTCCTTGTACAATTTGATCTGGTCGGCTGTGTAGATGGGCAGGATTTGGTATGGGTTGACGGCTACTAAAATCGACCCCGTGTATGTCTGAAACGTGAATTCACCAGTTAGTAAAACTGAAATTTAGGGCAGAATATTTTAGGAATATCTATCTGGTATTATTTCAGTATTTTTCTTGAAACATCACGCACGTCACACGTTAAATCAGAAATGATGGGGAAGAGCGATGTAATACTAAATTATAATGATAGTATTTAGCACAATTTTAATAAATTGGTTGGTTGTTAACTGTCTGTCAAACCAACTCCATCCTTAAATATAGTGTTTAATGTAGAGTCTGTTCAGAAAATGACGGCATGTGAAATATATGGGCGTGCCTTGCTGCCAGTGCCAGACGCCTTTCATCAAGTCTTCAGACAGTAGGTAATAAAAAATATCCGTGATATACTTTAATGTATTTTAGTGCTAATAAATACCACAACTCTTTGATAATCCATGCTAATAACAAAAGTACGTACCTATTTAAATATTGCAGAATACTTACGAAATATTTCTCATTGTTCAGTCACGCGATTTATATTTGTTTATATATAATCAAGTGGATAATAAGATTGCATGACTCGTCCAAATCAGCTTTGATGGAAATATAATAGGTTCGTTAAACTCGCTTCGGTTGATAAAGAATAGGTAGAATAAGTATTCGTAAGTAGATATTTACCGTTGCCTCATTTGATTTGATGGTCAGTTTGTACAAGTATTTATTATGCGCATTTTACTCTTTTATGTCGTAGCGTAACGCCTATTCTTAGAAAAACCGAGGTAGGTCCTAACTATTGTGAAATTTCATTGGGTGGCATTCGCAAAAGGTTCACAGTTTACTGAACACTACGAAGACTCGCGAATACAACCCATGAGCAGGTATCCTAACATCACAGATATTTAACAAAGATAGCTTATCTTCTACGTAAATCTCCAGATCCTGCCATGAAAGTAAGCTACTTCTCGTTGTATTTGATCAGCAAGGTGCTCATTATTATATCCCTCCTTCATTCCATGCTCCGAGTAGCGTGCATGCCGTGCAGGCCAGCAGCCATTAATATCTTCCACAAAGAAGCTACTTACATAAATGATATTCTCGTTATATCTGATGAGCAGGTTTCTCAATATCCCTGCTTCATGCAGGTCTCCCTCCCAGCGAGATCATAACTTCCAAGCTATGCACGGAAGTCGCGTTATCTTGCTCCAGTGGCAGCCACATTTTCTTGCTGCTAACGTAATAGAAGGACTACTTACATAAATGAGATTCTCGTTGTATCTAATAAACAAGTTTCGCTTCATGCAGGTCTCCCAGCGACATCATATCCTTTGCACGGAGTAGCGTGCATGCCGTGCAGGCCATCAGCTATCTTCCCATTTTCCTTATGCAGACGTTAAAGTAAGCTACTTACATAAATGAGATTCTCGTTGTATCTGATCAGCAAGTTCCTCAATATCCCCGCCTCATGCAGGTCTCCCAGCGAGATCATATCCTCGACGCCATGCACGGAGGTGGCGTGCATGGCCTTGATTCTGCGCTCCGACAGCAGCCATTGATATCTTCCAATTTTTCTGTTTGCTGACGAGAAAGTAAGCTACTTACATATATGAGATTCTCGTTGTATCTGATCAGCAAGTTCCTCAATATGCCCGCCTCATGCAGGTCTCCCAGCGAGATCATATCCTCGACGCCATGCACGGAGGTCGCGTGCATGGCCTTTATCCTTCGCTCCGGCGGCAGCCATTGCTCTTCTCCGTCGTCGTCGCGGACGCGTATGCGCCGCCCCTCAGCCGCGAGGACGCGTGCGCCGATGGCTACGTCGAACTCGCGACCCGACACCGGCTCGATCCATATGTAGTCACCCTGGAAAAGAGGGAAGGGCATGTATCAGGCAGGGTTGATAGTAGGATGCACTTGATTACGATATTTAGCACTGGCAGCATTTCGCTTTTGCAAAGTTGACTGACTGTGGCAGTTGTATGAAATAACTGAAATAAGCAATACTGCAGGTTATCATGACTACCTTATAGTCTATTTATTTTGTAAACAACTTTCTGAATTCCAAGTCTACTTTCTTGCTCTAGAACTGCCATATTTGCCTATGTCAAAATAGATAGGTACCTGATATTTTAGTCAAAATATTTTTTCCATAGAACGTATCCCGTACGTCCTTTCGAATTATGAGACGCATAAAGTACGCTAATATCTACCTCGAAACAAAATCTGGCAACCCTAATTGGGAGACCCGAGCCTTAAGGTGCATTCAGACCAAACGAGCATTCGCTATTCTATCCCCGCTCTACGAAATCAACGAATCACGTTTTGTGTAACGATCGAATTTCGTAGAGTGGGGGGATAGAATAGCGAATGCTCGTTTGGTCTGCATGCACCTTTAGATGTTCGCGATTGCAGTAAATCCAGTAGTTAACTTGCTCACACTTAATGTGTAATTTGACTGCTAATTATATTCATTAAAGCACCGTATTGTCTATTTTGAAACGTGATCTAGCGTACGTGACCAATCACGTCGTACGTGGAAGTACACCTTTAATCACATTAGCTACTGCGTGCGGCTTATTATCGTCCGAACTATCATCTTACATTGAAATGTCGGTGTCATTCAACTCATCGGGTCTCACAAAAACATCAAATATATCGGCTAGTCTTCAGAGTCTAGCCTCAGATGACCACAATAATGTGAGCTGCGCATTCGAAATAACAAGAAGCGTTCGAAGGCCCCGAATATATTAGTTATCTTGGATGTAGGTGAAGATGTAGGTATGATGATTGCGTGCTTAATGTGTATGCGTATCACAGTCAAATGGCCGGAACTTATTCCAAGACAATTGTTTAAAATTTAATAGAAAGTTTGAGATAAACATCACAGTACATC
>JALPQI010015655.1:0-24043 GCA_025490895.1 Thaumatotibia leucotreta | reverse complement strand
TGATATTTGTAACTCGTGTCGATTTAAAACACTCCCTTGGG
The DNA here is from genome assembly GCA_025490895.1 of Thaumatotibia leucotreta. NCBI lineage: Eukaryota > Metazoa > Arthropoda > Insecta > Lepidoptera > Tortricidae > Thaumatotibia > Thaumatotibia leucotreta. Next base: position 24,002 of record JALPQI010015655.1, on the reverse strand, counting down.
TCGTGTTTTAATTTCTCGCCGCTCGATCGAACTTATTTTTTTCGCAGTTCTCTGGGGTCCTAGCACATATTTTCGATTCGAATGTTAGTTCTTACATTTTGTCTTTTGCACCGCCATAAAATGTATTTTTTTTATTCACTTACAGGTAACTGAAAGATGTGTTAAATTTATACTAGCTCTGTAGTGAACTTTGTGGGTTTACTGTCCATTAATAGTATGTGACTGGTTCATAATGCCTAATTATGAACAGTTGCATACATAACTTTATCTACATGCATATGATAAGTTTTCTACAATATGTTTATTTTTGTGGCAGCAAATTATGGTCACGGTTGTAACGGCGTCCCGGATTTCTGGTGGTGTTTCACACATTTCAACATCACTGTCTTCGTCGTCATAACTCATTTTCAGTGTAAATATTTCACAACGAACTCGATAATATTTAACTTTCAAGTCAACAGTCCAAAAAACTTGCATGTTTGAAACAATTGAAACAAAACATATGACTGACATTCGTTTTTTTTTTCATTCATAGACAAGGTAAGGTCTTGAGTCGATATCGATTCTCAATATTCGAGATTTAGAAGAATGTATGGAATATGAATTTTAATGTGAATAAAATTACAAATCGATTAATTCGATAATCTAAATTAAAGTGTGATTTTTTTTTTTAACAGAATGTTCGAAATTTAATTGTGATTAAGATATCGGTTGCCGATATCGTAAAGTAAAAATTATGATACACCCACAGATACAGATTTCTTAAAGTAGGCTATTTTCTTACCGCCGCTAAACATATTTTGGACAACTAATGATAATTATGGATGTAGATAAAGCTCATTATAGTTGCCCTATTGCGTTGTGAGCCCTACCCTCATATTAATAAGGATTAATCTATAACTGTCAAAAGTGGCTTCTTAGAAATCAGCAGTTGTGTATAGCAGGTTTATAATTTATAAAAAATAATGGTAAAAAAAATTAGACCTTCATTTTCATACTCATCTGGTACCTATAAAGTGAATTTAAATACGTATTTTTTTAAAACGTTTACGATATTAAAAAAAATCTGAAAATCTACATTACACCTTAAAGGTATCGGTAATAAAAAATAAAACTATACGCGGATTTATAAGAGGGCAGTCGATGCGACGCAATCAGAGTCGGCGCGAGATCAAAGGCGGTGGTAATGGCTTTTAAAAGAGGGTGCGAGACTAGACTGAGGGGGCAACCCTACTCACCACGCTAAATTCTTATCCATTGCGCCTCAAGCCCGCTTTGGTTAATGAGCACTAGAGGTACCAGCAATGGATGCGGTCGCTCTAGTGCGCGTTCAAGTAGGGGTGGCACTCTTTTTTGTCTCAACGCTTGTTTTCTAATGAAAGCCACTTGTGTTTGAGGTTGGTTTGGTAGTTAAATTTTCGGAGTAATATTTATGATGCTTATTATGATGTGCAATCGGCCGGGTTGATTATTTTAGGCAGGCTTAGATGTCAGGTAAAGTGTGTGTTTTGGGCACTTAATAAAAAAATGGGAGCTGAACGTGTTCATGTTTCCTATTGTAAATATAGGTACTATAGCCTGTCGATAAGTTTTGCTTTTTTGATATTTTTACTATTACCAAAACATATATTGCGTTTTCAAACAGTCGCAAAACAAATATTCAGTAGGCATATTAACAAAAACCGGCCAAGTGTGACTCGCGCTCGAAGGGTTCTGTACCATTATCAATTTATCATGAACAAAACGATCAAAAAATCACCATTATTGTAGAAGAGCCGAGAGCCCCCTTAAATATGCACTTTATTCTACTTTTTAGTATTTGTTGTTCTGGCGTCAACAGAAATACAAAATCTGTGAAAATTTCACCTGTCTACCTATCACTGTTCACGATATACAGTCTGGTGACGGACGGACGGACAGACAGCGGAGCCTTAGTAGGACTTAGTAAGCGGAGGTCCCGTTTTACCCTTGGGAGTAAAAGTTAGTGAGAGTAAATTTATGTTTTTTTTAACATCCTTTCAACTCACCGAGAAATAGTCCGGTCTTCCCGGCTGTACCTTATACATACAGTGTGTAAATCTAATACGGGCGATCAATTAAACCAGCCATGGGATTCATTAGTGTAATCATGGATTACAAGGTTTTTTTAAAGTTACTCTTAATTTAGTCCCCCAAGGATTTTTTTTAAGATTATCGGAGCAGCAATGTAGGTACGAACATTTGTTATTGTAGATTCGGCAGTTATGTCATCTGCTTTTGAAATTAGCTGTCAAGCTGTGCTTAACTCGCGTATGTTGCTTTGCATTGCGCGTCGAATTATTATGTATGGAAAATTGTGTTACTGTAATTTTAAGTAAAAGTTATTTGAATGTACTTATTATGTCGTAAACTAACACCCCTTAAGAGCTTCGCCCGTATTAGACTTACACCCTGTATACATATCGGTATATCGTCGCTTGGTACCTACACCACAAGCCTTAATTGAGCTTACCGTGAGACTAGGTAAAGTGTAAGATGTCCCAAGATATTTTTAATATTAAGGCTTGTAATGTGGGTACCAGGGGCCCGTTTCTCAAAAGCTTGTAACTTGTAATACAAGCGTGAGTCTCTTTTTAGCACTATAAATCAGATAAGGACTTCCGCTTGTATTACAAGTTACAAGCTTTCGAGAAATAGGCCCCAGTCGACCATATAATTATGTAATAGATAGATACAAAATAAATGTAATAATAAAATACCCAAATGCTGACCTTAATTGCAATAAAACAAGGTCTTAATGTCTTTAATTCTTGTAACCCCTGGTCAGAGTTAAATGTCATTTAATTACTACCGCAATACTCCGCAATTTGGAGGGTCCATACAGAGACGAGCATATGTCTAGGGAAGAATTAGAAGGACAGGAATTAACGCATCTTTTAATTAATAGCTTCAAGGAAAATAAGATGAGTTTTCAGAAACCTATGGTGGAATTGCATTGTTTTTTCTTAGTTACAACGAAAGCAACACATTAACTATTTTTGGAAATATTCACGAAGTCCGTCGAAATTTGCTAACACGTGTTTCGATGCATCACGAGGACAATATTATAAATAAATAAATATCATGAGAAATTATAAGCTTTTAAGCTAACATCATCATCATCTCAGCCATAAGTCGTCCTTTTCTGAACATAGGTCTCCTCTCTGGATCTCCACATGTTATCATGATGCCACGTGCTACGCTTGGCAGGCGGGCCAACCCGTGGCGCGCAGTTTGAAATTGCTCTGCAGAAGATGCTGCTGCCCATCTTCCGGTATTTATTTCCCTTAGCAGGCTCTTACTGCAACCACGGGATGATATGGTGGGGGACTGTTCGCAAGCCGGTCACCCCACGGCTAACATGGTCATTTGCATTATTAGTGTGACTTAAAACGGCGGTAATTATACGAGTATTACTACAATAATTATTCCTTTTCATATCAATTTTACATTGGATAATATTTAAACGCGCATCATAATAAAACCTCGTTATGTGCAAAAATAATGAAAATTTACGTCAAAATTACTGATTCCACAGCAAATATTGTACACAAAAAAATAAAAAAGTGTAAAAAATTACCACAATTTATATTCGTGGCGTACAGCTATTTATTCAAAAGTAAAGCATATTTATTAATTAATAACTAATAATGTCTACTGCACATCAGGTGTATTAAATATTTATTTTAAAATGTAGCTTCTATTTTTAAATGTATAACGTACAGCAATCTACCTGAATGAAACAACATTTTATCTAACATATAAACGTATTATTTACGCATTATAACATAATTGTCAGCCTCCGTAGCCTTGTTGGTAGTGACCCTGTGCCTACGAAGCTGGAGGTTCCGGGTTCGAATCCCGGCGTGAGCATTATTTGTGTATTTATTTATCACAAATATTTGTTCCTTGGTCATGGCTGTGTATGTATTTAAGTATCTATTATATATATCGTCGCTTGGTACCCACAACAATAGCCTTAATTGTGCTTACCGTGTGACTAGGTCGATTTGTGTAAGGTGTCCCAAGATATTTATTTTATTTATTTTTATTATAACATAATGAACTCAGCAAAAATAAATTAAGCTTTCGTCTCAAAATTCTACATCCACGGAATATTCACGTAATACCTACCTCAAGTGTATGCGTCCAACTGCATTTGACAAATTGGGATAAGTTGGACAGTCAACAAGTGCGATGCGATCTAGGACATAAATATGTACACACATTTTCACCTTATGTCAACGGAATAAAGCGAAAAAGTGTTTACTTATTTATGACGATATTTATCGACGGTACTAAGGAGCGAGAAGAGCATTTACCATGTCGACATGCAAATATGAATGTAAATCCAGATGTGAAGATGTTCAGGAAGGCTGGAGAGTACCAATCAAAAGAGCTCATTGCAAGGCTGAACGATATACGGTATAGGTATATTTAGGTAGGTACTCGAGTGATTTTAAAAAGAAAAATATATATTTTCAGTTCAGATGGCGCTTTTTTTACGCGCTAGTGCGAGAAGTGGTTTATTTTACGTCAGGTCGAAATCTTCAAATATTAAACTAAATAAAAATAACACTACCTACAAATATAAATTAAATTTGGCCCCCTGAGCAAGGAATTATTTATAGGTATTTCTTATTTAGTTTGACAGTTGTGTCACGACCATGTTTGAAAGTTAAGGGTCCGCAGGAAGTCCAGCATTTACATTAATTGGCAACATACTTATTTGTGAAGTAGCCCTTGCGACGAGCTTTCTGTTCATATATAAAAATATAGAAAATTTAGTTTACCTAACGTTAATTTTCTGTAGGTACGATTGTGTCAATGACAACTCACAAATCTATTTTTTTTTTAACTAATCTAAAGGTTTTCCCGATGGACTTACAGTATGGGGTTCTTCAAAAGAGGAGTGTACAAGTTCTTATTGGGTCGGCAACGCGCATGTGACGCCCCTAGGTTTGCAGGCGCCCATAGGCTACGGTGACTGCTTTCCATTAGGCGGGCCGTATGCTTGTTTGCCACCGACGTGGTATAAAAATAAAAATCTTAATGAGACCTTCCCAAATACGTGTAAACTTTAAAATTTAACACTTTAGCCAAGAAAAATACGAATATTATTGAAAAATCTATATCCAATTTCATTCCCCATCTCGGAATCTTCAACTTACAATGTGTGGGTGTGTGTGTATATCCATATATGTATATTTATGGATGTGCTATGTCAAGTCCACTTGAAAAGTTTTGTTGAAGTTTTACACCCATAGTTTCTTAGAAATCAGCAGCTATAAAACATTTAGGTACCTGCCTATAATAGCATATGACTATGTTGGAATACTTGAACATCCGTATCCACATCCACGCATCCGCGGATGTTAACATATTCAATGGGGCTACCGTCAACATCGAAAAACGTAAATTTCGTACATCTGTCCCTGTCTCTCCGATGATGCTTCCGTTAAAATGATAGAGATAGATGGTCGAAATTCCCTAGTTTCGAAGTTCGAAGTACTGGATCCGCGACATGCGGCTGTTTAACCCGTCAATGGCGCCGCGTCAAAGCTGAGAGGTCTAAAGGTTGACGCTCACTTTATGTTTTTAAAGAAAGGTATATTATTAACCTGAATCTGGGACCGGATACTGCTATTTTCTCCTTAAAAAATAACTGTTTTCGTTCTTTATCGTTCTTCGGTATATAAATTGTAAGTTAATGTAGTAATTGAAATATACAATGTCGTAAATTACACTTAATATTGAGTAGTACATATAGAGTATAAAACAGTTAAATATATTGGGCTTTTTCGACACTTTCCTAAAATATCGGTCTTTATTCAGTCTTTATCTCAATTAATTAAATAACATTGCCAGCTTTACCTATACTGACCTGGGTTCGTGGCCAAAGATGCCTATGCTCAATTGTGAATCGTGGAAGAAAGCAAATTTTCTGTGAAACTGCCTAAACTGCCTTTGTCCCACTAATACTCGTAAGGAAGTGACAGATAGAGAAAACTACGATAGGTACGCTACTGAGCGTCAGCGATTGGCAACTAACTAGGCTACCCCGTAGCCGTTTGTAAAGGTGCGTTTAAACCGAAAGAGCATTCGCTGTTCTAGCGCTCTACGAAATCAACCAATCACGTTTTGTGTACCGATCGAATTTCGTAGAGTGGGAGGTTAGAATAGCGAATGTTCGCTTGGTCTGAACGCACCTTTACGCTCAATTGTGCATCGTGGAAAAACAACTAATTGTCTTTGTCCCACTAATAAGGAAGAGTACCATAGAGAAAACTACAATACGCTACTGAACGCCTCGATTGGCAACTTGGCTACTCTGTAGCCGTTTGTAACAGACTCTGTCCGTTCTTTTATTGATTTTTGTCAGCCTCCATAGCCTAGTTGGTAGTGACCCTGCCTACGAAGCTGAGATTCCTGGTTCGAATCCCGGCGAGGGCATTACTTGTGTATTTATTTATCACAAATATTTGTTCCTTGGTCATCTATGTCTGTGTCATGTATTGGCTGTCTATGTATTAAATATCTATATCTATCTATTATATATACCGTCGCTTGGTACCCACATCACAAGCCTTAATTGAGCTTACCGTGAGACCAGGTCGATTTGTGTAAGATGTCCCAAGATATTATTTATTTATGGTCGGCTCACACTTACCCAGGAATCCCAGGATACAGAAAAAAAAGAAAGGAACACGATGTACTTATGGAAATAATAATCCATAAGTACATCGTGTTCCTTTCTTTTTTTCTGTATCCTGGGATTCCTGAGTAAGTGTGAGTCGACCATAACTCGTCAATGGCGCCGCGCTCACAGCCAAGAGGGCTAATCCCGCTCAAAGCGGAATAGCGGGTAATTACCATCTCGCCGACGTATTGTCACGTGATTCTTTAAAGACTTCAAAGGAAATCCTCAATTTGACACGTAGTTTTACATACGGTGCCTGGGGCCCTACCACGAACGAAGCCTCTCTCTCGCACTAGCGAATTCATAAGTAAGTGTGACAGAGCAACACTTCGTTCGTTATTTGCGGTAGGAACTTTGTACTCAACTGCGGGTTTAGCTTTGGCGCGGACGTCTAGAATCTACCCTTGTGATTACTGAATACCAGAGATCAAAAAAATGTGCGTCATTGTTCCCAATAATATGGACATGACTCCTAAGTTGATTGAATAATTATAATCATTTAATCATTTTCACAAAATTACATATTTGACACCGGTAACTACGAAAACCTTTAGTCACCTTAAAGCATCGAAATCAAATTTCAATAAATTATTCATTTGATTATTCATTTAATCAATTTTGGAGTCATGTCCATATTATTGCAAACAATGACGCACAGTTCTCCGATCTCTGCTGATTACATAGGTATGTAGTTGCAATGCAAGCCTCGCGTTAAGGTGGAACAGTTTCCATACAAAAAAATAAATGGGAATTATTTTTTTTTTTCTTTTTTTTTTAAGTCAAAATATATTTATTTATTAGCCATCAAACATCGGAAACATATCTGCAACACAGGCTTCGTAAGAGGGCAACAAACGCAAAATAAATTAGCAACAGGCTTCGTCTCATACACACCAATGATGGGATCCGCAACAAGCTTCGTCATATTATCTACATGCTAACACATGATTTATAAATTCATTAACTATTAGTAGATATCAATAACATTTCGAATAGGTAATCAATTGTACTAAATTTATTCAAAACTACGCAAGAGAAAATTGTAGTGTTTGCCTTCAGAGTTTTATTTCTGTACAGGTTGTCTTGTAAAGTTTTAAGTACTTAGTAACATTATACAAAACACAGTATTAGTAGTCTGTGATTTCTAAGAATGAACTTATGACAGTTACATATTAAACCTTATTAAAATGAGGGTAAGATTCAACATTTTTTCGATAGCCTTAACGTCATAGCTATAAGGGTCATTTGTAAACTATCAAAAGTTCATTCTTAGAAATCTCAGATGGTAGGTTGGTTTTACAGTAAATTACCTATATAAACACTTCAGTGTTTTTTTTTCTCTCACATCCTTCGTGGTTTTGATTAGACGTTAAAAGACAACTATGGTAGTAAAACTTAGCTGATTTTACCTCTGAAACTGTTTATTCTCTTATTCACACATTCGACGCTGCGTTCGTCAACGAGCTCGACGTCGAGACAGCCTTGTCTAAAATCCTAGCTGTTTTTATTTGACATTAGGAATCGAGGCTGTGAGCGAGTTTGTGGGCGAGTTCGTCGCTGTTTTTCGTTAGAGAATACGAAGTTCGTACATTTAACGTCTAACTCTCGATGCAGTGTAGTTCCAGCTCACGCCGCATTCGTCGCCGAACTAGTGTCGTTTAAAGTTCATTAGTGAATACCATTTACTTCTAATGTTCACTTAATGGTAGTTGGTAGCGTTACCACGGGACAAACTCACTCGTACGAGTCACCGTGGTAGGGCTACGAAAACATGGCGGTGGCGTCTGTTTGCGTCTAGGAATTCATTTCCTGCACCTATTCTGAAGCGTCTTGGGGTTTCTTATGCTTTTCCTGCCTTTAAAGTTTAAACTAAAGTCCGCCACGCGGTGACGGCAGTAAGAATAACTTAATTTGTCACCGCCCAACTTTTTCCTTAGGTGTCGTAAGAGTCGACTAAGGGATTGAATAGTAGAATACTAAGGGACGAATAGTTTATCGAAGATTGATGATGGGCAGCAGCATCATCATAGTGGACACTCTACTGTGATCGCCAACTCGCTTGCCCAGCGTGGCAGTTACGGGCATTTACCCCAGTATCCATACACATTGTTCATAAAGGCTTCCAGCAGTGAACTAAGAGAGGCTGATTATGTTAAACTACTGCCAATATGAGTAACACCGCCAATAAGAGCGCTTGTACTCCTGTAAGTTCTTACATAAGGTATTCCTTAGTATAGCCCCGTCCCTATAACTTACGTAAGAACTTATAGTTATACAACTACAGCCATACGGCTGGCCTAAGATAAGGCTGTTTATAAGCTCTCGCCTTGACAGGGTGACGTATTTTTATGCATTTACATATCGTCAGGTATAGTGCAATACCGCGTAACTACTTACCAAAGCAGAATAGAGTTCTAATATCAAACAATTGACACTCAAATTGACCCTAATTGAATTTGTTAGTTACGTGGTATTGCATTATCCTCGACGATAAGTCTTTATGAGACAGTGCGCAGGACAAATAGATTGAAGCAATGTCGATCTTTCCGCCCGGGTATATATGTTCATGCTTTAAACAGCGAACAGCGTAGGTATTTGCAAATAAATACCCAAATTATTGCCCTATATAAAGATTTTCTCGGGAAAGTTTTGAAAAAAATTGTTGCGATTCGCAATATTGACGATTCTGGCGGCTCTGAGTTTTATTTGTAACTGGAAGATGCAAAATAGTCTTGGAAAGTTTGTCATATCGTTACGCGAGAAAACAGACAATTGTTATACATATTTATTTGTTCAGGTGGCCGTATCTGGGGTATTTTATACCCGCAAGAGTTTGTTGCAGGTGTTTGAATTTTTTAGTTGTCAAGGTCTCAATAAGTTGGAGACAAAATGCACAATATCTCAAATCAAAAATTCACATCAAAACACACCCACCCACAGGTTTCGGCAAAAGATCATGCATTTAACGAAATCCCAACACCATTGGTCATTATAATTGTAAAAAAAAACAACCATCTAGCAGGGATTCAATAGGTACTTTAATTATTTAAAAAATCTTATATGACATGATTAATATTAAAACCGTAAAATAATACTTATCTATTCAAACTTAAAAACGAAATCGAAAAATATGTAATACTATGATTAAATAAAAAAAAAATTAGGTTAGGTAGTAGGTTATAGAACCTACTCAAAGAGGCCACCCCGCAATGCTCCCGGTGCAAAGGTGTCCATTAGAATAGAATAGAATAGAAAATGATTTATTGAGCCAAAGGTACAGCACCAAAACATGAATCAAAATAACTTAATTACTAAACACACACAATAGAAACAAAAAAAAGAATAATAATAAAATAAGAGAAAAATTACATTAAAAAAAAAATCTAACAATACAATATGTTGGTGCTGTCATACTGGCTGCAAATGGACTCTACTCAGCATATGCTCTGGCATACCTAGGCATGTCAGAGCGCTGGTCTTCCGTAGAGCCCAGGGCCAAGAAAAAGCACAAACAGCACAATTACAACTGTCAAACGTATAGTAGCATTAACAGTATTTACAAATTTGACAATATGGGTAACTTAATAATCAATGGTTAGTAATTTGTGGAGGTCGAGATAGATGTTAGAAAATAAACGTAAATAGGTAGCGGGAAGAAAAGTATTATAATATATACATTTATATATAATGGAATATTTGTAGGGTGTTAAAAATAAATAGAGTGACGACGCATATACGAAAGCTACGAACACGACGACTGCAAGCTAAAAAGATACCTTTTTAGATTAGACTTCAAAGTAGCTAAGGTTTTTGTGTTACGTATAGGAGGAGGTATGTTGTTCCAGCATTTCGTTGCAGAGTATCGAAAACTGCCACGAAATGCTGCTGAAACGCCGTGTCGCGGACAGACGAGCCGTATAGCGTCTCTAGTTGGGCGAGAGGAGAAGGTTAACTTATTGAAAAGGTATAGGGGTTGTCTAAAGTTAACTACACCGAAAAGCAAAGACGCAAAATGCAACGGGCGACGCGCTTCCATCTTCAACATCCCACCACTATTGAGGTAGGGGGTGACATGTGCACGGGGGGGCACAGGAAAACAGAAACGGGCGCAGGCATTCTGATTGCGCTGAAGAAGCGCCTTTGACCGAGCCAGTAAGCAACCGTTGATTACCGTGTCGACATAGTTGAGCTTGGATAGTATTAACGTGTCACATAACTTAATTCTGATATCAACACTAAGGTATTTTCGAACCTGGTACAGAACTTTAAGTCGAAAGTAGCAATTTTTGGCAGCTTCAAGCACATGTTGTTCGAATCGTAACTGTTCGTCTACGAGTAGACCGAGATTACGCGCCACAGTGACACGCTCCAGGTGCGTGCCCCCCAGCATTACATCAGGGTTCAGTACGGAGACTTTTTCAACTTGCCCTTTAGAGCCAAGTATTAAAAACTTCGATTTCGTGGGGTTAAGAATCAGGTCACATTGCTCAGACCATTCGGCGATACGTGCCAGGTCTTGATTTAAAAGGCCAATGGCGCTGTGTGTATCTCGAGGATCAAAGGACTTATAAATTTGTAAGTCGTCTGCATACATTTGAAAATTACAATTTTTTATACAATCAGTAATATCTGCCACGTACAGCGTGAACAGTACTGGTCCCAAAATTGATCCCTGAGGTACCCCACGAGTCACTGAGGCACTAGAAGAGAAATCGGTCGACCCCAAGACATTACGCAGCCCGACCTGTTGAGAACGACCCGATAGATAGCTATCAAACCATCTGATAGCTCCGCCACTGAAACCAAAGTATGCAAGCTTAGAAAGCAGTAGCGGGACGTTAATGGTATCAAAGGCACGAGAAAAATCCAATAGCACTAGCACAGATGCTTCTCCCTTATCCTGTGCTGATAATACATCATCAATAACATCCAACAGGGCCGTGGCAGTGCTTCTGGCTTTCCGAAATCCCGATTGTTTATTCGGCAATATATCATTTGTTTCCAAATATTCAGTCAATTGTAGACACACGATTTTTTCTAATATTTTTGACATGAAGCACAGGATACTAATTGGCCTAAGATCTTTCAGGTCACATGGCTCTGCAACTTTAGGTATCGGCTTAACTATTGCAGATTTCCAGACATTAGGAAAAACACCTGTACTAATGGATTGGTTAATGATAGCCGTGATAATAAATAAAGTTTGAGTCAGTTCGACCATATCCAGTGTGATACCGTCGGTACCTGCTGCGTTACTAGAGAAGGACTTAATTACCTTCAGAACATCACCTTCTTCGACTGGCCTTAATTCGAAATTGACGGAGGTAAATCGGTGGAACTCATAGTAAGTCAGGCTGGATAAGGTAACACCCCGTCCAACGGGCAAATTAAGAAAAAAGTTATTAATCTCGCCAGGGTTATTGAAAGTGGTTGGAAGTTCGTTACATTTTTTAAAATTAACGATTGTGTTTTTTATATTTTGCCAAAGAAGACGTGGATTGCAGACATTGTTCATTATACGAGTTTGGTAAAAAGCTGACTTTTCTGTGTAAATTGCCGTATTAACTATGCCTTTTAATTGCTTGTAATACTGTCTGTGCGAGTCCAGACCTGTACGACGACTTCTCGCGTGCGCGTCATCACGGAGTCGGATCATCTCGCGCACCGTGTGAGTTATCCACGGACAAAGTGGTTTTTTAAAGCGACTTTTCTTAAAAGGTGCGTGAAAATCAAAAAGTTGCAAGATGAACATGTTGAAATAAGCAAGTGTTTCATTGACGTCATCACAAACCATACGTTCCCAGTTTATAGATTCAAGGTCAGCTTTAAACTTCGACAGACATTACGCTCGCTGCGTTACCGCGTTGTATTGCAGTGGACAACCTAGCATATTATTATCTTACGTATGGTAAGCCTGGCCCAAAGGTTTCAAAAATACCCGCTGGCATTGCCGTGTTGGACTGCCAAGGACATACTTTGGACAATTTGGACATTACTTGATATGTGCTTTGGACCAGGTACAACCTGACCTGGGATCGCAACCCCTATCCGGAAAACACCTGCCCAGGGTGCTTAGACAAGTTGCCAATCGCTAACGCGTAATCATCAATCGTAAACGAAAGGTCACTAACTGTCTTTGTCGGACTAATATGAAAGAGTTCATCATCATCCTCAGCCTATGATAGTCCACTGCTGGACGTAAGCCTTTCCTATTAACTATGCATATAAACGCATTAGGAGGCAATTGCCCATAATCGCCACGCTGGGCAAGCGAATTGGCGATCGCAGTAATGTGTCCACTATGATGACGCTGCTGCCCATTATCAATCTTTTATCAAATACCACACACACTGACCACAGTGACACTTCAATCCCTTAGTCGACTCTTACAACACCCGCAGGAGGAGTTGGGGTGGTGACAAATGTATTCTTACTGCCGTCACCACACGGCCATGAAAGAGTTGCAGAGAGGGAAAACTACGATACGCTACTAAGCGTTAGCGATTGCCAAGTTGGCTAAGCATCCAGGTTCTTTACATACTTTTCGCCTCAGAGCCCCAGGATTCTTAGCCAAGTTGCCAATCGCTAGTGCTTAGTAGCGTATCGTAGTTTTCCCTCTCTATCACTCTTTCATATTAGTGCGACAAAGACAGTTAGCTGCGATTAACGATGAAGCGCTAGCGATTGGCAACTTGTCTAAGCACCCTGGATCCAGCCGCCTCAATAAGTTAAGATATCTTAGTTCCAGAATAGTCCACCAGTCGACGCCGCGGGCGCGACCCAGATCCTTTCAGCCCATTTGCTGTATCTCTGTTTGACATCGCAATACCAGACAGAGATAGTCTAACTGCATTCAAATATGAAAGGAAGGATAAAGACTTCTTTCAAGACGTCACTGCGGTTAAGACCGGGTGTACACTGGCGTAAAAAATGAATAATGCTGGAGACACATTGTGTAATACGTTGGATATTTTATGAGGTTTGCATTTAGATAATAAGCGCTTTTAAAAAGGAGTATGTTTCGTAACCTGGAGGGATTAAATACCTGACGCTTACATAACTTTCGGGCTTTCAATTCGAATATTCGAAAACTTCGAATAATCTGTCCATTTTAGTATTCGAATAATATACGGCTTGAGGTAATTTACCCAGCACTTTTTACTTTAGGTACAGCAACAATAAAATTACTACGTTTTAATGTGGTTTTAATACAAGTTCTACATCAAAGTTATTTGACATTAAACATTGTTGCACCTATTAGAAAACCTTTTTAGACTTTCTACGATTTTTCATGAAATTCTGATTTAGGTACCCTACGAAAACAAAATTTCCCTAAATGAACCAAACGGACTCAAGCTCTAGTTACCATCCACATAGGATTACTGTAGGATAAAATGTCTTATTGAAATATTTGACGTAGGTAGGTCAATATGGAAATCAAAGGAATTTTACCCGCAATTTGGGTTATTTTAGAATTATAACTAATGTAGTAAATAGACTCAAGTATATTTAAATTAAACATTTAGCAAAACGGGTTACTGACGTCCACAAAAAGAGGAGACACTGCTGATATTTGGCTTATTCCGTATGTGCACAAAGGGCTAAATTGAAAATGTTTATAAAACGTCTTCTCTAATATGCAGTTGTCTACTATATAGTATGTCTACTTTTTGTCAAGTAATTATCGAGTACGTTGCGATACAGCGAGGAAATGCCGCCAGCATCCTCGGTACAATGCCTCAAGGGCCAATCTTAGATGGCCTTTATGGCTTTTTTAGAGTTAGGTTAAGTAGATTAGTTAGATTTAATCTATGTACATAAATTGTGTTCGTTTTTAGTAAAACGTCCCGCTTTGTCGCTTACCATAAAGACGAGATTTCCTCGTATCTTTATATGAATAAACTGACAAAGCGGCTTTATGGCAAACGACAAAGTGGGACGTTTTACTAAACTCACTCACAATTTTAGTTTTGAAAATAAATATACATTAAAAAGTAATTATCTAGTATTGGAGTTAAGAATAACCTAGATCAAATAATAATAGTGCTAACCGTTCATGACTAGGTATAACTTTAAATTATCAAAATATTGACGTCCCATAATTGGGTAAAATGGCGACCGCTTGCCCTTTGGGTTAAACAAAGCGTCCGGTCCGGAGGGTGAAAACTAACCCTTGCTCCTGCGAAACAAAATGTCACGTCCCATTCAGATCGTTTGCTAATAGCCTACTTCCCTAATCAAATTATTCTATAAACGTTTGAAATTAAGGCTTTGATGATAATATTGATAATACACGGAAACTGACAATAAACAAGCAGGTACAGTAAAGGATTCACGTACCATTTCGGACTTTATCACAGTGACAGTCAGTATGAAAGTTTCTAGGAACCTCGTATTGTTGTCACTGTGACAAAACACGAAATGGTACATAAATCAATTTCCTTGACGGTACATATTCATTAGGTACAGTGACATCTGTGACTTATAAAAATATTTTTATTTTTTGTCAAAGAAAACAATCTTTTAAAAAGTTCAGCATTTCGGCAGTAGGCATACCTAATTAGTATAAAAATCCTGTGAAGAACTACAATACACCTGATCTACACTTTCAGAAACTTAACTACTAGTTTAAAGAGCCATTACACGTACCAATACCTAAGGGCCTGTACACACTAGCGATTCACTTGGGCGATTTTAAAGCGATTTCTATACAAAAATTGCACGTGCTATTTTATATAGAAATCGCTAAAGTGAAAGGCCCTAAATGTTCTGATAGGGGTCCTCTACATTTAGGTAGATATGTAGGTAATTAATAGACTCTTAGGTAGGTACTTAATGTAAGATCCCATCACACAAAATAGCCCTTACAATTATTCGGACTAGTACCTTTAACATCGTAGGCTCTGTCAGTTACTACGTAGATATGAGCGTAAAAATGTGTCTTCAAACTAGGGTTGCCAACCGTACTATATAATATAGTATTGTACTATATTTCAGCCCTCCGTACTATATACTGTTGGAAAAATATATAGTACGCAAAAATACTATATTTTGAGGGGTCCTTATGCTTTGTACTGGTAAAAAAATTATATGCTTCTCGTGTCTGTGCGTCACAAATTTTGCAATACAATTTGCACTCGAATACATTATGTAAGTTTCCGAACGTGATTCCAGACCTAGACGTCAATGTCAGATGTCATTTGTCGCTGTCACTGTCAATGTGAGTCAAATTTGGCCAAGACTCATTAAGTGTCAGTGTCAATTGTCAACGGTATAGTTAGCGAGCGACTTTGGCGCCAACTAATTTGAGCTGTTATTTGTTTATTGTTTACAAATTTCGATTTGCTATTTTGTTCGTTGTTGGGCACCGTGAAATTATTAAAAATGGATTACGGAACCGACGGACGTGATAGTGATGATACTAGTGAAGAGAGGAACAGAGCAAACCTATCGTTAATCAAAAATGAGTTGTTGATTTATATTAATTTATCATTTAATTGTGAGGATTCATATAACACCTTTATTAAAAACCAAAAATTGATTCAATTGGCACAAGGTACTTTAAAGCTCAGTAAAGATAACGATCATAAGGATAAGGACTAAGGACAAATAGAAATAAATGGTGTATATGTATATTATAGTTTAAAATGAGGTTTTATTCATTACTGCCTTTCCCATAGTATATTTCATACATTTTCTTTATCTCGAATCTTATTATCCATGTGTTGGAGTTGGTTGCTCTGAAGAATAAGTGAAGCATAAGTTAAAAGTATGAAACTCTAATAACCGGTAACCAACTAGACACTTCTTTAAAACTATGGTAAGTGTAGTTAAACAAACTTTGCATGCGTATTAACCTTTTTCTCTAGTGTTCTATATATTTTTTGGGTGTACTATATCTTTTTAGACGAAAATTTGAAAAATACTATATTTCCTTTGAAAAAAGTTGGCAACCCTACTTCAAACCAATTACTCACCCATTTTCATTGCGGTCACTTCAGGATTGGATTCGCACCCCAAACCACTTAAAACCGTTTATGTGTTTACCGACTTCACATAAGACAGCTTAAATATTATCTCTACCGGTCCGAATGTTATACTAGTTGATTGAGCACACACCATTACACAAAATATTTGTATAGCCCCCTACAAGACCATCATACACAATTATAAGACCGAGAAAACTGTCAATCCGCGTTGTACCCTCGAGATTTCTCGAATTTGCACTTTAACTTGTGGCTGTAAGAGTTCTAGTTAAGACTGACTAGGGACGTGTAAGATGTTGTGTGACGACCATAGACTTCGTATCAATAGATTGAGCACAAGCAACAACTCTCACCACCCATGCATACAGATAGGCAGATAGGCAATCACTTCACTTCCTTACTTTCTACTATTAAGAGATATGTACAGATTGCACACACAGAAAAAAGATTCTGCTTAGCCAAGTAAAGGCTTGTAGCATTTGTAGCAAACTTTAAAATAGTACATTACGACATAAGTGCGAAAAACATAAAATTCGAAACGAGTGGCGATGTTTGATGTTCTCCAAAAATCGACACGAGTTACGAATTTCGTTTTTGCACAGTGTCTCGTACGACGTTTTTTAGTACAGATGGCCCCCCGAAGTTTTGGACCTGACGTAAAATGACCCACTTCTCGCACTAGAGCCTAAAAAGTACACCATCTGTACTAAAATAGTACATTTCCTAACTACTGCGGGAAAACTTTTTTCGGCGAGGGTGAAAGTTGGAGCCCGAGTGAAACGAGGGCGACAATCACCCGAGTTAAAAAAAAGTTTTTGCACGTGTAAGGGACTATTTTTTTCATAACAAGTGCGTCAAAAAGAGAAATACCGCGCGCGAAGCGTGCGCATAGTTCGTATTTTGCCTACTAGGTAGTTAGGAAAATGAAATCTGTCACACAGGTACGGATTGATTGGATTGACAGCCATATGGTTAGAGATAAGATATAATATGCATCCTACCGCGAACTTTAGGAATCGTAAATTTCAGGCTTCTTTATAATCTTTATATCGATGGCGTGACAGAGAAAGATGGCCGATATTTACAATACTCGCTATGTTCGGTAGGGTTAATGACTTTTTATATACAGAATCTACTAGAGGGTTATCATAAGTTAGGGTACAGTCAGCCCTAATATTGACAGTAGACAATTTCCGGCGCTGCGAGCAAACAGGCAGGATTCCGCGCAATTTGAGCTTAATTGCAGACGTGTCGTGGGGACGCGACATAGGGTGACCAAAATGCGGGCAAATCGAGACACATTCGATAGAATTACAGGAAAATCGATAGGTGTTACTTTTTTTAACTAGGTATCTAGGTGCCTAACTGCGACCATAACATGGACGTGTAACGCCGGCTCAAAAATGCTCCCAAAAACAATTGTTCAATTGTGCCAAGATGGGCAGGACATAGCATTTTTTAACACCGCGCATATTTCAGCGCAACGATTTTGACAAATGTTTATAGAATATAGCCAATCAAAACTTTGATGGACTAATCACAACTATTTTTAAACGGCGATTTAAGTTTTTATAGGGTGACATTGAAATTCATTACCATGATGCATTGAAGAGGGGGTGACGCTTGTCAACCAAAATTCAGGACCGTTTTTGAAAGGCAATTTAGTATGGCTTGCGGCTTCCATGTTTTATTTGTTCATAGGTGCCTAATTATTATTTTGCGATATTTTTTCCTAATCTGATTATCCACGTTACTGATTGCGCCTTTTAATAATGCCAATACTCTTTTTCTTTCGAAATAAGGTCGGTACACATTCTGGAATAGGTGTCTTGATGAGTATTTTTATTGAACGGTTTTTTTTTATGTTATGAAAAATCTTTCTAAATATGAGTTTATAGGTATAATGCTTTGTCCCTTTCAGTCTTAACAATGTGTCCATAAGAGCAAAAGGGACAAACAATACTTAGCGGCTTGTTAAGTTAGCAGACGTTTATGAATAAGGGGGTAAGCACATAACGTGACTTGTAACCTAATGTTATTAATAAATTCATTTCATTTCATAACGTCTCTTCTTTTAGACACATAAATAAATACTACTTACTTACGAATATCGAAAATCTCGAAAGGAGAAATCTTGACATAGCGGATACGATTGAGGTCGGCGATAAATAAATAAATATCTTGGGACATCTTACACAAATCGACCTAGTCCCACGGTAAGCTCAATGAAGGCTTGTGATGTGGGTACCAGGCGACGATATATATAATAGATAGATAAATATAGATACTTGATTACATAGACAGCCATGACCAAGGAACAAATATTTTTTGTGATAAATAAAATAAATACACAAATAATACCCTCGCCGGGATTCGAACCCGATATCACGAAATTTCAATAACTCGTTTGGAATAGCAGCCCTGCAAGACGATTTCCCCTATAAGATGACTTCGGGTACAGTCGGACACAATGTCAACATTTCATCGGAAATGAAATCCGTGCCAGTGTAAATATCAAACACCTCAAAATTACTTTTCAAGTGTTTGCACTTTTTCAACATTGTAGGCGCTGGTATGTAGCTCATAAACTTGTAATAGGTATCATTACATAGATAGCTATTATAAATTACTTGCAATTTAATTTTCCCCTAACTAGATCGTAAAGCGTTCGTTTATCCTTTAATACGAGCGAGTAAACATTTTGAAATCTTTCGCTACCTCAGGGCTCAATATCGGCACGACAGTTAAACAACAACTTTGCCCCCTGTATGATAAATAACTATTGTTACTTTGTTTCTTCTACCAAGAACATTATAGTTATTATAACAAAAATATAATAATAAGATGAAGAGTTTACAAAAAAAAACACTCTAGAAAGACAAAAATAACACATGAAAACCCCCAAAAATAAAGAATAATATCGTAGAAACTATATGATAAAATTAGACAAAATAAAACAAAAAGTGTGCGTTGGCCGGGAATCGAACCCGGATCAACTGCTTGGAAGGCAACTATGCTGACCATTACACCACCAACGCAACTGACGGCTGGGTCGAAATTTGCTATCACGTTCATTGAATTAATACGATTCGTATTTCGTATCTGTATTATATTGATAAATATTACAACAAATCAAGTTCATTGTTATCAAAATGATCTAATTGTGTGCTTATGTATTTTAAGTTGTTGTTAGGTATACAGGGTGCCCGCGAGGAAAGGGAAAAAATTCAACAGCGGATTTCTGACCAAATTTGAAGGTAAAAATGTCATGTGAAGTTTTCTGGATTCAGTCTATTTTAAGAGAAAATTTGTTTTTTTTACACGACTGCCAAAAGGAGAGTATATGTGTTCAGCCCCTATGTATGTTTCATATTTTCTTTAAACGCGCAGATCTTCGCGACCGCTTAACCGTTTTTAATGGTGTAAGGTATCATTAGAATCCTCGTGACGTCGCGGGTAACATAGGATATGTGACGTCACGTTAAAAACAATATGGCGGCCTAAAATTTCAATATTATCTAACCAAAAAAAATAAATATGAAAGAAATCTATCGAGTTTGGTATCAAAATGAAGAGCTTTAAACAACGATTACGAATATGTATATAACTTATATGTTTATTACTTCTTCTAGAAAATACAGGTTCATTAAAATACAATTAAAGCACAAAGAATAATGTATCATCTAAATGCTATGATTTGGGTATCAAATTAAAGCATTTTGTATGCCGATTGCAAATATATATACAAGTTATATGTTCAAGTATATGTTTGAAGAGAAAACTGGAAATGTTCTACATCGCACTATTGAAGCTTTTCTTCAATGCCTGAGCCGTGACAGGACTGTCACCCTTGACACATCTTCTTGAACGCTAAGTGTGTATGAAACAGATAGATTGTATGTACGCGCTTGTGGTGAAGGGGTAAATTGCACGGCTGCTACGCAGCGGTCGTGGGTTCAATCCCCGGCTCGTAACCGATGAGTTATTCAAATAAAACTTATATACGATATATCGTTTGATATACAGTACCGGTCAAAAGTTTAAGTGCACTCCATGATTGCGATACAAAATAGACTTTCGGGCGATATTTTTTTTTCAGTGTTTGCAGTAAAATTTCAAGAGCTAGTTAATATTAATTTCCCATAGAATCTGAACAATTTTATATACATTGGATCCGATTATAATTCATAGGCAAGTGAAGTTGTCATATTTTGATGATGACATGACTACCAAAAGCTGCCACAGCTGTCTCAGTTGTCTGAACTCTTCGAAAGTAACGGTTAATTAATAGGAAACAGCTCAATAATCACAATCAGTCCTAATTAAATTAGTTGGAAATAAGTGTCGACTTGAATGCTGGAAAAATTATAGGCCAAACAGTCGATTTCGTATCAAAATTTAACATTTAGTTCAGTACTGTATAAAAAGTGCTTTACGGTGAAGGAAAACATCGTGAGGGAACTTGCATACATCTGCGAACAAATTCAAGGATGTATGAGAAGTTCCCAACAAGTATTAGGCCAGCGTTGCCGAGAATGGCCAAAATACAATATCAAAAAATATAAATAAATATCTAAATAATAAATATCTTGGGACATCTTACACAAATCGACCTAGTCCCACGATAAGCTCAATTAAGGCTTGTGATGTGGGTACCAGGCGACGATATATATAATAGATAGATACATATAGATACTTAAATACATAGACAGCCATGACCAAGGAACAAATATTTGTGATACATAAATACACAAATAATGCCCTCGCCGGGATTCGAACCCGGAACCTCCACCTTCGTAGGCAGCGTCACTACCAACTAGGCTACGGAGGTTGTCAAAATAACGTACGATATGGTTCGCATATCAGGAATGTCCCTAAAATACAATCACAATAGCAATTGTAGCCAAATAAAATTGCTATACGTGTTATAACATGCGCATAAAATTTAAAACTTGAAATATCTTAACAATATGATATCTTAATAATGAATATCTTGAAATATATTAATAATATGTACCTACGTAGTTTGCGAGATAAGAGACTTTTAATATGGGTCGGTTTTTTTCATCCAAAATATGAGCCTACAATTTTTGTTAAATGTCAAATTAGTAATTAAGCAAACGATAGGTACAACAACGTCATCGTCACTAGAAAACGAGCATAGTCAGACATGGTGCTGGAGATGAACACTAAAGGGGGGGGCAAGGTTTTGAACGTTCTGCCGTTGGTTTTTGGTCAGATCAGGGTCAGATTTGCGCTTAACATTTGCGCAGGGGAGTTGGTATGAATGAAGGCAGGTTGACCTGGAAACTTGAGTCTCACGCAGCTCGCAGGCAAGCGCGCTGGGTGGCCGCACTCCAGGCCTTCGGCCCTATGCATTTTCAGCCTCCGCATTTTCTCAAAAAGATTTTTCGGGCCTGCGGCCCTGAGATTCGTTCTAATGCTACTTTTCCATTGTAAAGCGAAGGAGCGCTGGGCTCTGGTAGCTTGCAAGACACTTCGGGCCTTCGGCCTTACGCGGAGCACGGTTTACAGCCTTCGCAGGTTGTGGAAACGATCGTCGGGTCTGCAGATCTCCGATTCGTTTTCATGTTACACTATTCCATCACGTAGTGTGTAGCGCTGGGCTCTGGCTTCGATTGTTAAGGCAGTTAATAAAAACGGTTGTACCGCTTGGGCTCGCTCATCGGGACTCCGACCATCGGGCTTGCGCTTGAAGCACCCCGACAGTTACGCTCCAGTCTGTGCCTCTGGCCCCGGTGGTCCGGGCTTGGGGCTCGGCTTTTGGCCTCGCAAACCAGCGCTTCTCTAAGGAACGATTTGGGCCTTCGGCCCTACGCGGAGTATGTTCTACGGCCTTTGCAGGTTGTTGAAACGATCGTCGGGTCCATTTTAACGTTACACTATTCCGTCGTAAACTCGTTCCAGTAATGTTCCGGCCCTCACGTGGCGTGCCCTTCAGATTCGCCCAAAATTAGCGGGATGGGAACTCCTCCGGCCCCCGGGGTGAAGCTTAAGCCCTCTGCGAATTCGGTTTTTGAAATTCTAACCAACTTTAAGGAATCTCCAGATTCACTAAAAGGTTTCAAATAAATAAATTAATTAAAAAATTAAAAAACACGACTGCCGTTTTAAGCGAACTGAAAAGTAACAAATAATTCTTTTTTCAGGTTAATTCTTGTTAGCGTATCTACATAATAATAGGCGCTTGTCTTATTACTTACTATATTTTGTTTCGATTGCAGTCGGGGAACCTTTCATTGCGGAAAATATAAATATATGGAGGTTTCCCGACTGCAATTGAAACAAAATATAGTAAGTAATAAGACAAGCGCCTATTATTATGTAGATACGCTAACAAGAATTAACCTGAAAAAAGAATTATTTGTTACTTTTCAGTTCGCTTAAAACGGCAGTCGTGTTTTTTAATTTTTTAATTAATTTATTCTTAAAACCGTTTTAGACCGTTACTTTATGATAGACGCATTTTAGGAAACGATTTTGTCACCATGTTGTCTTAGTGTTGTCAGACTTAATTGACAGAAATCAAATGAACAAAAATATTTTTAATTACCTAGCAAATGTAAAAAAAAACTTTAAAATGCATTTGTTGAGATAGTTTGATTAATAAAATCCTTTTTTTGTGTACTAAGGCATTCAAAACATCAAAAAAAAACTATAATTATTTTTTTTTTGCAGATTTGACCAAAACTCATTTACCATTTTTTGCTTCTTTTAGTCTCAGGAATATGCTGTTAGAATTTTTCCCTTTCCTCGTGGGCAACTTGTATAGTAGGTTAGGTAATACTACCTATCTAATAGGTATATAGTGCGCTTAGTCGGTAGATAGGTACAGGTAGTTATATTAGAAAGGTACATGTAATATTGTCGGCAAAATACACTTTCAGTTGTCAGCTTCCGTAGCCTAGCTGGCCTACTACCGCGAAAATCGAAATTCGTAAATTTCGAGGATTTCTCTCTGTCAATCCAACAAAGGCGTTATTAGAGTGAGAGAGACAAATCTTCGAAATTTACGAATTTCGTTCTTCGCGGAAGGGCCGCTGGTAATTGGTTGTGGTCCTGCACCTACGAAGCTTCAAATCCCGGCGGGAGCGTTATTTCTGTATTTATTTATCACATTATAATATTTTGTTCCTTGGTCGTGGCTGTCTATGTATTTAAGTACCTATGTGTAGGTATCTATCTATTATATATATCGTCGCTTGGTATCCACATCACAAGCCTTAATTGAGCTTAGGTAATAGTAATACCTACCTTCGGGCTAGATCGATTTGTGT
>JALPQI010015654.1:0-26460 GCA_025490895.1 Thaumatotibia leucotreta | reverse complement strand
TTGAGAACCGATTTATATGAAACTATTTTATTGATAGCATTTGGTAGTTAGAAGCACATAATTATATTGAATTATTGATGTAATAATTTTTCTCTTAAATATCTTTACTTTATTGTTATTGTACCTTCAATTCAACACTGCTTGAATTCAGTTATTGAGAGTTTTTCCTAAGTATTATGTGCAACACTGCTATGGAATAATTTTTTTTTGAGCATTAAGTAATTATAATTTAAGTTACATAATTATAGTCCTAAAGTTTCGGACCGTGGGCGTGGTATTTTGTTAAAATACGATCCACGATTGCGTCCAGAATACTAAGCTAAAATAAAATGAAAAATCACCGAATGATCAAGCATATACATATATCGTTTATTGATTTTGAATATTACGACATTTATTGCGTGACTCAATAATGATAAATGTGCTTTATCCTAAGCCATGGCATTATCACAGTGATAGCTACTTATAATCATACAATATTATATTTAGTGATAGGCAAGATAATAAGGCGATGGCACTTTATCGAATACGTATGAATCACGAACTGAGGACACAGATAGATAATATGTACCTACTTACATAGAAAAAACGATCGTTTTTTATTGGTGTTCATTTTTAAAACAATTTTTTATTGCTTAAAAATTTAAACTTTAATGGTAATTCCTTAGTATTTTATTAATTTTCATTTTGATATATCCAAAGCACAAGTTTCGTCCAATAACATAGGAAACATCCCCCTCAGGTTTCGTATTTTTAAAACTGTAGATCGATCTATATAATCTATATAAATAAATATAATCTATATAATAAATATAGCCTCGTCCTGCCCAATGTGATTTATAAAGGACATATTCGGTTGTTTAGAGCAAAAGAAAAGCGATTATATTTTCGAACTCGTTAGGTTTCAATTTCAAAAGCTCTAATTTAGTATACGGGCAGGACGAGGCTATATAAAATATCTATACATATATATCATTTGTATAAATAAATCTATGTTCTATGTAATAAATTAAATCTAACTAACCTAACCAGCCAGCATTTCATTTTCTACATAAGCTAATTGTAGGGGACATCTAGGTACAACAAAATTGTTCTCCAATATTTATTAATTAAATAATCAATTGACTAAATGTAATCGGCTTCGATTTCAATATTGTTATGAAATTCAACCATATTTCTAAACCTTCATTTAAGATTCTGCCCTTCGTAAGCTCTCGCATTTGCATCATTGGTAAATAATACTCTACACTGGAAAATCTGAAAACGGCTAGAAAATTGGTTTTCTAGGACCAAAGTAATGTTTTTTTAGATGTTCTTAGTTTCATATAAATTAATATTCAATTAAGAGCTGTTTTTGAAATAGGACTTTAAACGGGTACCTTTTGTCATCATCATCAGCCTATGATAGTCCACTGCTGGACATAGGCCTCTCCTATTAACTATGCATATATTATAGACGCATTAGGAGGTAAATGCCCATAATCGCCACGCTTGGCAAGCGGACTGGCGATCGCAGTAATGTGTCCACTATGATGATGCTGCTGCCCATCATCAATCTTTTATCAAATAAGTAATGGTCAGTGACACTTTAATCCCTTAGTCGACTTTTACGACAGCCGCAGGAGGAGTTGGGGTGGTGACAAATGTATTCTTACTGCCGTCACCACACGTTCCGTACCTTTTGTAGTTAATTAATATTGTAAAATAAAGATAATTATTTAATTTTCAGTTTTTTAGTATTATCTTATTTTATAAAAAATCTGACAGATTGTTCGACAATAGAGTTAGTATAAAAAATCGCCCAATTCACATGTAATATTTTGACAGGTGTGTTATGATTATGATTATGTTCGAGAGTTAAATAAACATAATATGTTTATATTAATTATTACACACACATAATATTACATATAAACATATTACGTTAATTAACATAATATGTTCATTTAACTTTCGAACATAATCATGTACAATAGAATATTATTACCTATAGAAAATTAAGTTTAGGTAACGTTTACTTTCTGTATGACAACTTATAAAACTATGAGAAATACCAAATTCATAATCACCAGTAACATAGTGATGGCGATATTGTGAGAAATGTTATTGTTTTGATTGAAGTTTTGAGTTGGGATTATCATCTTGTCTTGTCTTGAATAGATCACCAAGTCTGTCGTACGCTAGCAAGGAGGTTGGAACTCTTAGGGCGCCTATAGAGAGACGGCGTGACAGACAAAACCCGTGCCGCGCATATGCGTTTTACGCATATATGCTGTCAGTACCTCTCGGGACGTCATGGGTATATAAACTATAAAAATATACCAAGAATGCCACATTGCTCTGTAATCTGGTGCAGGAACCAGTTTACGTACGTTAATAAACAAAATTCAAACGTTTCCTATCACAGGTAAGTAAAAAAAGTTACATTAAATTCAATATAAAATTAGTATGGGCGAGAGACATAGTGAAGAGACACGACGCTGAATTTGTTATCGATAATCTATGTAAACTCTTACAACTAAACGGTGTTAGTAGAAATTCAAAATTTGTTCCCGAGTTACGGACGTTTCCTATGTATAAGCAAGTATAATTATATGTATTTCTCTATTTAAGTACATATATATATCGTCGCCTAGCACCCATAGTACAAACTTTGCTTAGTTCGGGGCTAGGTTGATTTGTATGAGACTGTCCCCCAAACATTTATTTATTTATTTTTATTTGGCAATAATATAATATTTATCTAGAGTGCAGACAATGAAGCAACTATACAAAAACATATAGTTTAAGAAATTCTGACTTAATTTTTAGATTTCCTATAGAACCATGTGTCAGAGAACGCTGGATAACGGCGACTGGAAAGTTGAACTGGTTTCCGCAAAAACACGACACAATTTGTTCGGACCACTTCCAAAATGACTGTTTTGTAAAAACAAATCCAAGATCTATATTGTCTACCAATGCCTGTCCAACTTTAAAACTCCATCCTGCGTTTGACAAGGTAAGTTAGCTTTGCTAAATAATTTTATTATGTTTTAAAAGTAAAGTACCTTTTAAAGGATTTCTGATGTCATCTGTTAATACATATTAATTTAAGTATGTAATTTCCAGGTGTTTCTTGTCCCAAGTAACCCATCTGATAATCTTTCAAGAAAACGTAAAACGGTACAATTTACGAATTTAAAAATATCTTTATACATTTATACATCTAGTTAATCTGTCCTCATATATAATACCTAAATTACCTAACCATCTAAACTCCTTACAGTTGATCGTTTAATTTTAGTTCCCATTTATAGTTACAATTTTAATTTAAGCACCTATGATATACCTACATTTTCTTTTTGCGTTTTATAACGTAATATAAGTAGATATAGTTTGCACACCTTGAACAAACAAACCAATGCAAAGGTAACATATATAACTACCCTTAACACTTAACCCTTAGCCTTACCCTTAACACTTGTTGTTTAACTTTAACCTTAAAGCTAACAACTTAATGTAAGTAGGTACTTATTGTAAATATAAATTCAAATAAATGTATAAATTTTACTGTTTCTATATCATTCATAACGACGTCATTTTAGTGAGATTTTAAAAATGAGAATGTTTGAATAGCTTTTTTCAAGTAACATTTTTAGTCAAATAACTCTTTAAATAACGTTTTAATCTATCGATAAAAATATCGAGCCATACCACAACACTATTTACATTAACATGTCAAAATTACCTGACACGGTCGATTTCTATGAAAATGACAGCCAAGGCCGCCTCTATCTCTAAGGTTACACACTAAAGAGGTCCGTGCTCTGTGTACGCTACGCTGCATAGAATAGTCTTTTACTCGTCAACTCATGGTACGGCTACTGTCATCGTTTCGCACAACATAATCTTAACAAGACGTGTAATATCCATTACCCGTAATTTGTAAACTTTGCCACATTATAACGCTTCGGTAGACATGATTACCAAATTGACTTTCAAAGTAGGTTAATTAAGCGAACTAATGTCTTAACATCAAAGAAACTGATACACAACATGAACTCCTATAACCAAGTATGTATGTAAATACCAATAATGTGTATAATTATGTTTAATATTGTATAACATACTTGGATAATACGCCGAGTGGTGACGGCAGTTATAATCAGAGATCGGACAAATATGCGTCATTGTTCGCAATAATACGGACATGACTCCAAGGTTGATTGAATAATTATTCATTTAATCATTTTTAGGAAATTACCATTCTGACACCGGTAACTATGAAAATCTTTGTGAATAGACCCCTTAAAGCTTCGAAATCAAATTTCAAGAAATGATTCGTTTAATTATTCATTCAATCAAATTTAGTGCCATGTCCCTAATTATTGCGAGCAATGACGCACATTTGTCCGATCCCTGGAAATAATACATTTAACACCACCAATTCTTCCCATGCGTGTCGTATGAGTTGACTAAGGGCTTGGAGTGTCACTGACCATCCAAGATTGTATTGGACTTATTACTGCGATCGTCAACCCGCTGGCACAATGCACAGCGTGGCGATTATGGCCATTACCTCCTAACGGGTCCAGACGCATAAGTAGAGGCCTATGTCCAGCAGTGGAGTATAATAGGCTGTGTTATGACTTAGATAATACCTAACTAAATTAAAAATTTTGACAACTTCTACAACTATTCCCAAATTGAATTTCTTTATGACACTCGAACTCCACGTAAAGATTTTCTGGCAAGCATGCATAGTTTAGAACTTAATTTTAACTTAGGTATTAGACATAACTGGATGCGGGTGGCGCAGGACCGGTCATTGTGGCAGTCTTTGGGGGAGGCCTATGTTCAGCAGTGGAAGTCTTTCGGCTGATATGATGATGATGATGATGATTAGACATAACTCAAAGTTGCCTCCAACATTATTGTATTTATAATTGTATTGCCGAGAATTATTTGATCAAGTAGAATAGATATAAATGAACAGACCCACAACAAATAATTCTTAATATTTTGCCGTCAAAGTGTTTAACTGTACAATTATATATGTAGTAATTTACAAAATAACTTACCCACATTAATTCGTTTTCTTACCATTAAAAAAAAAAACATTTCTTGTAACTACAGTTCGTGAGTTCCGCTCTAAAAATAAGATTGTAATTTTATTGCTGTTTTCCACACACTCGCGCGTGCTCTAGAAGTGTGAAATAAAATCTGAATATTATTAATATTATTTCAAGAATTCTCACAATCTAGTTCTCGATGTAAATTACAAAAATATAATATACTCTTTTTCTTAAAGAGCGCTGAGGTAGGTAGGTTTTTAATTATTATTTTTTGTTTACATCTTGTAAGTACCTACTGTTTTTTATCAAAAAAGTTTTTATAAGCCGTTTAAGGACCTAATATAAGTACCTATAATAAAACTTTGTACTTAACTCGTTATTTTTTCGGCCGCAAACTTTAACACGCTTTGCATAGAGGAGTAGTCATTACATCGAGAACTTGTAAAGTACCTTAATCTTGGAGTTTTGGTAATGAGCTTTTTCATGGTATTTTTATGTACTCATTGAATATTTATATAATTTTCTGCCCTCCGGCCGGCAAGACAGCACTTTGCCGGCCGCTGCGCTAAACTAAGTTACCGCCTGCCGGCTCCGTTGAACAGAAAAATAGTATACACACCTCGGCCGTTAAATGGGAAAGCCTCGGATCACATGTTTTACACGTCACCCGAGACATTTTCCACTTAAACGGCCTTGGCATGTAATTTACTATTATGATAATTATTATGGTCAATTGCAAAAACATTACGCAGTAAAGGGCTTTAATGAGAACAAGACTTTACGACACTCTTTCGTGTTACGAAGCTACCCATATAGTTTGTATGACTAACTTTCATAACACTATGGAAACCATTGTGATTACGTACAATATTTTTGAAAACGACCCCTTAGTCTTTAACCTACTTACTTAGGTACCTACTTAAACACTTAGATAGCAAAAACATACTCACTGTCACAATCACGGAAGTTACGGAGGCCGTCCTACAAACTCTTATAATACACAAAAAACTTACTATTGTCCATAATGCTACGTAAATTCCACGCTTGCTTTTAAATCTAAATGCAAATCACGTAAATCTATAAACATACAGTTTCCAGCTGTGCTAGTACTCCTTAGAGTATCCGGCTGCTTTTATTTACATCCAGTACAACGGGCGTAAATAACAATTTTATTCTTTTGGATTCGCCGTAGTAAAAAGGAAAGGCTGAGAGATGGGGATTGAACAATCCTGCGTGGGTGAGTACGAAAGTAATGTGTAAATGGATACTGTGTTTTTTCGGAGCTATTTGAATGCCTCGTTGCCGGTCTTAGGTTTTTAGGCTAGAATACAAACATGGGTTGTTTGCATTATTTAAATACGGCACAACCTTCCCGGAAGGTGCATGCTTTACGTATTTTGTTTGTGTATTTATTTGTATCAGGAGGTTAAGTATTTAATAAAAACAAATTACTATTGTGGGTTGTGGTAACGGGCAGCGGATAATTATTTGATTAATGTAATAATAATTTGATAATAATAAGTAATCAAATCTATACCTCACAAAGCTCCGCCATTTTGAACAATGTCTATAACAAATCCGGATATAGGTGGCAGAAACAGGATCACGTCGATATGATATACTTTTTGACTACACTTTGATCTATTAATCTCATAATTTAGGTTCTCTGTACTACGTAAAATTAACTTTAAATGGACCAAGAAATCCGGTATAAGATCGATTCAAGAGATTTAATCAAGCGAGGTGTTCAAGTAAGCATATTTCCGGCTACAACTTACTCGAAACTTGCACACAACTGACGCTAGCACAGGAGCTGCCATCTTGATAATTAATTTAAGAACTTGCTGTCACAACTTACGATATTGAATCAGTAACTGTTGTGCTTTGTCGGGAATGCCCGTGCAAGGGGTGTCGTGGTTTTCGTTCGTTATCATAGAGTTACCACTGTATCTCTTCCAAGCAAATAGCTGTCAAACATGTATTCAATCATAAACACAAAGTCACTCTTTATGTGGCTAAACGTTCATTTTATTGGAATAGTTCTTATGGTGCGACTAACAGTTAAAATACGTTGCTCACTGCATTATAGGCCATTGATTGTAGAATGTAGGTCTCCTAGAGAGATCTCCATTGAACTTAACAGAATGTTGCAGCAACTTTAGCAAGATCGCTTGTGCCTCCGTTTAAAGGCTATTTCTACATGTACCGTAATTATAAAGCACATGTATTAGCAAATATAAAATATGAGTTTGAGGTAAAAAAAAGTAGAACAACGTGTCCATATCTTTTTCATATTCTATTAAATTACTATATTTGTAAATTTCTAAGAATAAATTTTGACACTTTAGAAATGAGCCTTATATATAAGACTTTGGTCCATCATCTTAGGTTTGGTCACTTTTCAGGACTTTGAAGGACAATTTCTCCGAACAAGTTGCAATTCGGCAGCTAAAAGAATACGTGACAGTTATTTTCCACTACCTACACCCTAACATAAATAAAAATCATACGAATCGGAGCCGGGCAGTTGGGTTAGGTCTCTACGAACAGGGGTGCAGGGCTGGTTCCTCCTCGTGGTGGCTCCTGGGAGGGGGAGGATAGCCGCTCAATTGCGCGCTTGCTATCTTCCCTCTGCGAATACCAGCCACGGGCGGTAGCAGTTGAGTCCTATGTGGATTCCTGCGAGGGCTTAAATGCCGAGTTTTGGTGAAGGCCATGTGGGCCTAGTGGTGGCCTAGACACCAGGGAGGGGCCTTCGGGCAAAGACGGGTGAGGGCATACCGAGCGGTGACGGAACCGGCGGGGCAGGACTCGGCTGGGCACTCCGGTGTCTGATGATTTATTTCACCCCCGTCGGTGGAGGAGACCGAGGAGGAGACTGGCGGAGCATGACTCGGGTGGGCACTTCCGTCGAGATGTGTTTGTGGCTAAGCCGCCTCCGTCAGGGGAGGAGACCGAGGAGGAGACTGGCGGAACATGACTCGGGTGGGCACTTCCGTCGAGATGTGTTTGTGGCTAAGCCGCTTCCGTCAGAGGAGACCGAGGAGGAGACTGGCGGAGCATGACTCGGGTGGGCACTTCGGGTCGCGTTGTGTTTGTGGTTAAGCCGCCTCCGCCAGAGGGCTCCCCTCAGCATGTCTCTGCTTCGGCAAAGTTAACGTCTGAGGGTCGAGGAGGGAGCCCATGGGGTAGGGGCTTTTGTCCTCCCATGGGGGCCGAGGGGTAGGGGCGTTTGTCCTCCCGTGGCACAGGGAGTACGTCGTGGGGTAGGGGCATTTGTCCTCCCATGGCGGGCTGCGGGGTAGGGGCGTTTGTCCTCCCGCAGTTAAGAGGGTGGGACCGAAGCACCGTGTGACGGTGGAGGTCCCTGCTTCCTGGGGGCTTGGGGGAGTGGTGAGGGTAAGGCATGCTGGTTATGCTACAGTGTGTCTTTAGGTGAGGGTTCGCCCTAGGGTGAAAGTGCCGGTGGAGTCGTGGTGACATGTTCGCGATCCCATGGCTTCACCACTACGGCACAGAGGTTGGCAGCATCCCAGAGGTTTAGTGGGTAGGCTAGTCTCTAGTGGACTAGAGAGCCCCACATAACCAATGCGTAATATTTGGCTCTCACCCCCGGGGGCCTAATGTTACGTAGTGGTATGCAATTCAATGCATTCCTCTGGGTTATCAAAAAAAAAAAAAAAAAGGTCTCTACGAACAAATAAAACATGGAAGCTGCACTCCATGCTAAATTGCCATTCAATAACGGTCCTGAAATTTCGTTGACAAGTGTCCCCCCTCTTAATAACGCTTAATTATGAATTTCTTTATAAAGGTTGTTGGTTGTGATTGGTCCATCAAAATTTTGATTGGCTACATTATATTTGCATTTGTCAACGAGGTTGCGCCGACATAATACTCGTTGTTAAGAAAAGCATTTTCGCGACTCAATCACACAATTGTTATTTGGGGAACAATTTTGAGCTTGCATTATACGTCCACATTAGGTCCATCATCTTAGGTTTAAACTCGTCTCAGCTCCCGGTCTATAGCTGTCGCCCCCAGCTGTCATGTCGTTGCTATTTAATTAGTGCTCTTTGCGCCCGACGCTCCCTCCGTGACTATTTCTAACAACTTCTAGGAATTCAGCCAACAGATATTTTCCTTCGTGTCCTGAATCTTCATTTCATTTTCCTTAACTCGGTTTGGTCTCCATAACCTAGATAGTGAGTGAATTTTCTTACATAGCTGGAGGTCTCGGGCTTGATTTGAATAGTTCCATGATATTTATTGATCACCAGGTGAAATTTATTTAACATCGTGTGAGTTTAACAATGATGGAATAATTTCGGTGCTACGGAAATTAAACTTTTACAGCAAACAATTATCAAAAGTGAGTAAACCCAGTAAATAAAAGTCACTTTCAGGTAGGAACCAGAATACCTAGGCAAGGAATTCAAACCACATTTAGAGCTTTTGTTCGAATTTAAGGATTCCTCGAAAATAGTTCCAGTATTATAGTACACTCGAATTGCATTTATTTAGTAGCTCTTGGCAAATTCATATATCCGCAAAGTAAAAACAATAACGTCATTAACTCACTTTAAATATAAAAATAATTTATATTACCTACATTAAATTATATTATAATAATATTCTTCATGTTAAAGCGACAGATTTAAACTGCAGAAAATTGGATGGTGATATCAGACATTACATTACATTGTTGTAGTAGTAGGTATACATGTAGGTACCTATCTACAGACTTGTTATCTAAAGTTTTGATATTTTTTTCTACACACTTAATCCTTCCATTATGCGGCAAAGCCCGCCATTTTGTGTCATGGCCGAGAGAGAAAATAAATTGACTTGTTCGATTGCTTCTTTGTATGGTACTCCTTCGAAATGTCGCTGAAAAATGGCACGTCTTTATTACAGTCATAAAATAGTTTTTTATTTAGTTAGACCTCGTGTTTGATCATTGGACCTATGCAGAAAATTATATAAAAGACATTCTTCGTCGCGCAGATAACGCTATTGGCTCTTGAAAAAGAGCGAAACAAGTCGAGCACTTTTCGATTTAAAAAACGTGATTCACGAAAGTTTTGTGTTTAAAATTACTTCCGTGGAAACCATGGCACATAACTTTATAATAATATAAGAATAAGAATGGTTTATTTGGTGCCATACAATACAGAACAATAAATACAAGTATAAACAGTAAGGATTTGAACACCAAAAAGGATACCACTCAGCATGTGTCGTGTCAGATGATGACACGACGCTGGTTTTCAGGGCATAATATTTTCTATGAACCAGAAACTTATGAAGTAATAAACTGTTTTGTAATAAAGGATACTTACAATTTCTATCTCGACTAGTAAATATAACTGAGTCAGTATCGAATATTCAGGATAAACAGAGAACATCAACTTTATACGGAGCCAATTTCGTGTACAAATCTTTCCCGATACGGAAATTGAAGTCATCTTCCGTTTCGACTAGGAATATTGAACTTCGTGTAATAATATTTCACGCTACCCGTTAGGAACGACAACACCAGCTGTAGCTATTGGGTAGGACAATCGACAACGACATCGACATGAGGCGGGTGGGATGATAGTCGGAAAAATGTAACGTTTGGTACTTTTGATGTTCACTTGTCCAATATCTGACTTTTATTTATGTAATAAAATAAACGCGGTCACGATAATTTTGTAAAGATTTGATGTAGTACTTATTTATGTGTAGAATGAAAACTGATTCCTTAATTATAATAAGCTTAATAAGTAGCATAGGTAATCGAATTGTTATTGTGTAAAATTTGTTTTTTTTTTCGTTGTGCAAGGAACGAGCCAGCGCTGTGATCCTTGTTGTTTTCGACAGCTCGCCTAATAATAATAGATATAATGAATAATATTAGGCTTAATACTTTGTTTTCATTTTGCCTAGCCTAGTACATTGATACTTACAACAGACGTGGCACACGTTAAGAATGTACAGTTAGATATTTGTTTTCTTAGTGGGTTAAAACACATCTTAGTAAAGACGTTTAGTGTTGAAGAAATTAATGAATGTTTATCAGACTACACGGAGTTATACCAGTTAATTCTACGCGTGCCTGTTAAATGAATATACATATTTTGGTATCAAGAATATTTTTGGTAGACTAACCCCATTCATAAACGCCTCTTGACTTAGCAAGCCGATAAGTGTTGTTTATCCCTTTCCACCTTATAAATATTTATATAAGATGAAAAAGGACAAACGGCATTTACCGGCTTGATAAGTTATTAGATGCTCGGCCGGGGTGAACTGTTTTCATACTAAATGTCACGTGATACATGAAACGTGATAATTTACTATGAAAACGGCTCACCACCGCCGAGCATTGGTTATTAGGGCACGTTTATTAATAAGGGGGTAAATAAGTCAGGGTTGCATCTACCTCATGTGATAGCCGGTTAACATTATCTAGCAGATTACTATGATAATTCGCAAACAAAAAATTTTAGCGCACACAGACGGTTTGGTGCAACCGATCCTAACGCTCCTCGTAGGCCTCGTGTGACCGAATGAACTGAAGCATGTAAACATGTCATTCGCTCAGTGAAAATGGCGCCCGGATCAATCAAAGAGCGGAACGGTCAAACAGCTGAGCCGATCCCTAACTGCGTTGACTTTGCCCGTTGTGTCGGAATACTGAATGTGAAAATCCAATTGGTCAAGTGAGGCTTGCTTTCGACTTGTTCGATTTGTTTGCAGTGAGGATGTCGGCGACTACGTAATATTTGATTCTGGTGAGGATCGCTGGCAATTGCGCACATCAACTACCCACACTTCTGGACTGACAGGAACAAAAAGTATTGGACCCAGGCAGAAATTTAAAGGCTATTCGCTATAGACTTCGGTTAACATATCGCAATATTCTACTAGACCTCTCCCTAAGAACAAAACACAACAAATAGGTGAATTATGAACTCAAATGTACATTTTTGACACCACGTCAAATACAAAAGCTTTGACTCACACACCACGTCAATAAAATGTTAAAACTGAAATTGAATGTTACGCACATGCGTGTAGGTTTATATTGCCCTGTGGACCAAAACTTTTATATCAGTCCTTGTCGTTTAACCCCCGTTGCCAATATTCATTCAAGTACAAATAGTCAAAGTTAAATCAAATTCAAGGTAAGTACCTATCTACTTAATAAAAGAAAATATAACATAAAAACCTCTTATTCGGAAACCAGGAGCGTCCCAAAACAACGCACAAACGTTTGTTCCTAATTTGAAATGCAAAAGCACGCTACCGTTTAGAAGCGAAGATTGAAATCGATCTAGGAAAAGATTGTCGCACAATGGTAGATAAGATACATACGAGTAGCGAAACGAAAATAAATGTGCTACGTTACATGAATGTAATTCGATTATTTTAGTAGTGAAGCTCTTCTATAAAAAAATTGTGTAGTCGTCAATAGTATTAATGATAATATCAAATAATTATTTGTTTACCTACTTTTTCTTACTGATATCTAGGTATGAGTAATGTATGTGATACGATTACTCGAACATGCTCCAGCACGTTGTTATGCAAATAGAAAAAAAAATAAGTACATGCCTGTAATAAGGGTTTTTTTCATCACACTTGCTGTCTAAGCGCGCCATTGCTTGCGCGCGTAGCGGGAGTAATAGAAAAGTGAAATTCCCTAGAGGGTAATAGAAATTTCAGTACGTCATTTAATAATATTTTGTCTTAAAACTTATTTTTTGGTTGGCAAGTGTGATGAAAAACATTATATGCATCACGGTCGGTAAGCGGAAAACTAATTCGAGTCATAAAAGCCTTCCGCCTAACGGCGTCGGGCTTCTAACACTCTCGTTAGTAATTCCGTACGGGAGGTATCCCTTGATGCACAATATACTATTCATCATATCAGCCGAAAGACGTCCACTGCTGAACATAGGCCTCCCCCAAAGATTGCCACAATGACCGGTCCTGCGCCACCCGCATCCAGCGGACTCCTGCGACCTTCACCAGGTCATCGGTCCACCTTGTGGGGGGCCTACCCACGCTACGCCTTCCGGTACGTGGCCGCCACTCAAGAACCTTCCCGCCCCAACGGCCATCGGTTCTACGCGCAATGTGCCCCGCCCACTGCCACTTCAGTTTAGCGATTCGGAGAGCTATTTCGGTTACTTTGGTTCTGCTGCGGATGGTCTCATTTTTAATCCGATCACGCAGAGAGACTCCTAGCATAGCCCTCTCCATTGCCCTTTGGGTGACTTTGAGCCTTCTTATGAGACCCATTGTAAGCGGCCACGTTTCAGTACCGTATGTCATCACTGGCAACACACACTGATTAAAGACTTTCGTCTTCAAACACTGCGGAATATTGGACGAAAATATGTGTCGTAGCTTCCCGAACGCTGCCCAACCGAGTCGGATTCGACGATTGACCTCATTCTCGAAGTTGGACCTACCTAACTGAATAGTTTGCCCTAGGTATATATATTCGTCTACAACTTCGAGTGTAAAGTCTCCGATTATTACGGGAGTTGGTGCTACATGGGAATTCGACATGATTTTCGTCTTATCCATGTTCATCCTAAGACCAACTCGCTCGGAGGCTTTACTGAGGTCAACGAGCATAGTACTTAAGTCCTCCAAGGTCTCAGCCAAGACTACTATATCGTCAGCGAATCGAAGGTGAGTGAGGTACTCGCCGTTTATGTTGATACCCAGCCTTCTCCAGTCCAGAGTCTTAAAGACATCCTCCAGTGCAGCGGTAAACAGCTTAGGGGAGATGACATCTCCTTGCCTAACTCCCCGCTGCAGCAGAATAGGCTTCGAGCTCTGGTCTTGGAGTCGGACTGACATTGTGGCGCCCTCGTATAAACACTTCAATACCTCGATATAGCGGTAGTCGACTTGGCACCGTTGGAGAGACTGTAGTACTGCCCATGTTTCGATCGAATCGAAGGCTTTCTCGTAGTCCACAAACGCTAAACAGAGGGGCAGGTTATATTCTTCGGTCTTCTGTATAACCTGGCGAAGCGTATGGATGTGGTCTACGGTACTAAAGCCTCTTCGGAAACCGGCTTGTTCGGGAGGCTGGAAGTCATCAAGCCTGCGTGCAAGACGATTCGTAATGACTCTTGAAAACAGTTTATAGACATGGCTCAGAAGTGAGATGGGTCGGTAGTTCTTCAATAAAGCGTTGTCACCTTTTTTGAAGAACAGTACCACCACACCTCTGTTCCATGCCTTTGGCGTTCTCCCTTCCAGTAAGACGGAATTGAACAACTTCTGAAGGGCCGTAAGGATCGGTTTACCACCCGCCTTCAGAAGCTCAGCTGTAATTCCGTCCTCCCCAGGCGCCTTGTTATTTTTGAGCTGTTCAAGAGCCATTCTAATCTCGCACAGGCTGATGTCCGGGATGTCTTCTGTATAGTGTCGGGTCAGTCTAGCTCTGAGGTCTTCCGCTAGATCAACTTCGGGTCTGCTAGTTGACGTGTACAGCTGTCCATAAAAACCCTCTATCTCACTCAGCAGCTCAGATCTGGATGTGACGATTCTACCATCCTCAGTCTTTAATTTGGCGAGCTGGCTTTGCCCAACAGACAGATCCCTTGCAAAAACTTTAGAGCCCTTGTTCCGCTCGATGGCTTCTTCTATACACTTGGTACGGAATTGGCGCATATCGCGTTTGAGGGACTTAGAGATCTGTCTGTTGAGCTGCCGGTATAAAGTCGCATCAACTGAGGATTGTAGAACCAGTTCACTCCTTTTTTCCATTAGCTTCTGAGTGGAGTCTGAGAGCTTTCTGGTCTTATTTGTCCGCTGGGCCTTAAAAAACTTAGACCCAGCGCTATGGACAGCTTCCACAAACCCGTCGTTGAATACGTCCACGTCATCGCCTAGGCAATCGAAACGGTTTTGGAGTTCCAGCTGAAAGCTCTCGGGGTTTTGAAGATGGAGTGCAGGACGGAGCGTAGACTTCATCAGTCGCGAGCGTTCTAGCTTAGGACATATATTCAACGTGCCTCTTACCAGGCGGTGATCGCTACCGGTTTTAACCGTACTGATCACAGAAACATCGTTGAATATATGTCTCTTCGTCGACATGATGAAGTCGATCTCGTTTTTAGTTGCACCGTCGGGACTCATCCAAGTCCATTTTCTGTGCTCGCGTTTCTTAAAGAAGGAGTTCATCATGTAGAGTCCCTCCTTCTCCAAGAAACCAGCCAGCAGATGGCCCCGGTGGTTCCGACGTCCAACCCCAAATTGCCCCACCCTCAGTTCGTCACCATCTCTCTTGCCCAGTTTCGCGTTGAAGTCCCCCATAACAACGGTGAAGTAGGTTCTGGAGCTATGCATGGCTTTTGAGATATCATCATACATAGCCTCCACCTCGTCGTCGGAGTGTGTCGAAGTTGGCGCGTACACCTGTATAACCTTCAGCGAGTATCTCTCCGATACTCTGAGTATAAGGTACGCCACCCTAGCCGACACACTCTCGATCTTCACCACGTTGTTTACGAGGGACTTGTGGACGATGAACCCGACACCTCCCTGGGACTGTTGGTCGCCCTCCCGGAAATAGAGCAAGTTGCCGGACTTTAGGATTATCGTGTCCTCGCCCTCTCTTCGGACTTCTGACAATCCCACAATGTCCCAACGCAACTTGCTCAATCCTTCCTCCAGTTCCACTAACTTTTCGTCGGTCCGCAGTGTACGTGTGTTATAAGTTGCCAGGGCCAGAGGTCGTCGGTGGTGGTAGCCGGATCTTTGCCGGAGATTCTTAGCACCCCTGACCCCGCTAGCACCCTGGCCGCTACCATAACCAGGGTACCGGGGGTCGCCGGAACCTCGGGGCCGCGGCCTTTTTTGTACTATCATGGGGGGTATTTGCCATAATCGCCACGCTTGGCATGCGGGTTGGCGATCGCAGTGTCTCCACCGCATTTTAGGGATGCTGCTGCCCATCCCCCGGTGGTCTTGGTCGTAGTTTTCAGACATACCCGGGTCAAGTGTATGATCAGTAACACTTTAGTCCCTTAGTCGACTCCTACGACACCCACGGGAAGAGTTGGGGTGGTGACAAATGTATTCTTACTGCCGTCACCACACGGCTGAATATACTATTATATAGCGGAAATGATACGAAATTAATAATTTGTAAACTCATTTTCGCTCTTCAAAATGTTGAAATTGCACAGGTTCCTATTACACCGAATTTCCATTTTGTTTTGACTTTGTTTAAATTTTTAGGAATAATAGGTAATCTGTGGTTATGTGATGATCATCAATTGAAAATAAGTTCTACTCGTATATAAAACAAGATGGACTCGTAGTCATACAAATACCTGGGTATGATGTATACTCGTACGTCTAATCGTATCTAATAAGATATAATTTAGTTAATTTATGTTTGATTTTATTTATTTAGAAGAAAAATTATTTCAAATTGTAAGTGCCTTACCTTAACTTTGAAGTTTAGCGATGTTTCATCCAATCTGTGGCTATTGCATATGCGTGAATCAACTTTTTTTGTCTGTTTTTGCCATGAGTCACCTGAGTCACGCTGGTTTTAATGCAATAACAGACAGAAAAAAGTTTCTTCACTCACGTATATAAATAATATGTATGTAAGAGTTTGTCTAAATCTAAAATATTATGCCGCTATCTGTTTTGTGTGACGCGCGCCTAAACTTGAGGTTTTAGGAGAGATTTTAGTTTGCAGATGCTCTTTGTTTGAATCGCCATTGTGGAACCGCCTTTTACATAGGATAATTTCAAATAGCTAATATATGTTTCATATAATACTTTATTGGCATGTATTTCTGAAATAGTTTGACGCATTTGTCACGACCATATTCAAAAGTTAAGGGTTTCAAAGAAGTAATATTTTGACAGCTCTCAATATAATTTATATGAATACAATAATAAATATCTTGGGACAT
Organism: Thaumatotibia leucotreta; assembly: GCA_025490895.1. Lineage (NCBI taxonomy): Eukaryota > Metazoa > Arthropoda > Insecta > Lepidoptera > Tortricidae > Thaumatotibia > Thaumatotibia leucotreta. The sequence continues at coordinate 9,455 of JALPQI010015654.1, read as the reverse complement.
CTTACACAAATCGACCTAGTCCCGCGGTAAGCTCAATTAAGGCTTGTGATGTGGGTACCAGGCGACGATATATATATAATATATAGATACATAATTATAGATACTTAAATACATACACAGCCATGACCAAGGAACAAATATTTGTGATAAATAAATACACAAATACTGCCCTCGCCGGGATTCGAACCCGGAACCTCCAGCTTCGTAGGCAGGGTCACTACCAACTAGGCTACGGAGGCTGACAGCAGCTAAATGCTGCAGCTACACAATGGCAGCTATTAACTTTTACAATTACATCTCTGTCTAATTCTTCTTAAGCACCACCGAATACTGAAATAAAGTATTAGAACTATTACAGTAATAACAAATATAATTAAGGCAGCCAAATCCAAGTAAGCCTTCTGGTACGACGGTACTAGGAGAGCAGGCGATCGTAGGTATGTGGCCCCACGAGAGAGGACCACGTGTTCCACCCAATGTACCAGCTCTTTGCCCGGGGACACTGGCCGATGGTGGTATATACGAGACACGCGTTTCATACTGTCCTGGTACCTGTAACATTTATAATGTGAAGTTTAGTGCCTATAATATACGATACGATATTATCGTTAATCCATAGACAACCCCGCTTGCTATAAATAAATACCTACACATTTTGACATGGAGAGAAGGATATCAGTGATATCATATCACAACTAAGCAGACTACAAATAGGAGAATGCTTGTTATATCGGAATGTGTCTTAAATTAAACTATTTATGTATTTGGTCATGCAATTTACCAAGAAAATTTTACACTTCAATACGAAATTTAAATTTGCACAACACATCAGTATGGCGATATACGTCGAGGAAATGCCGCCAGCATCCTCGGTACAATGCCACAAGGGCCAATCTTAGATACAGGTTAGGTTAGTTAGATTTCAGTATATGTGAGTTTTGAAAATAAAGGACTACATAAATTACGTTAGTACTAAAATTATTTTAATGTTTAAATTTTTTTGACTAACTCCTCAGATGCTACTGATCGAATTGACCTTACGTAGTCCTCATAATTATGATATCATCACAATCTGTTAGGTATTATAATATTATGAACTTACTTCCAATCCGTAAGCATCGTCTTTAACGCATCCCTCAGTTCTGATGGCAGACTTGGCCCATTGTCCAGTTTTATAGCTATATTTTTCTTAACAGCAGCTGCTGCGTTAGTTTGTTGGTCACCAGCGTGCGGTATCGTTATCATGGGTACTCCGAAATGTATGGCTTCGATAAGAGAAAGTAGACCGCCATGGGTTATGAAAACTTTCGTATTCGGGTGGGTCTGAAAAAAAAAGCATTTGTCTAAAGGAAAAAACCTGAATACATGTTATAAGGTAAGCTCTTATTATGAGAAGCACGTTAAATTCCCTCGGCATAAAGACAATCTAATGATAGACTGAGAAACTAATACAACTATGGCGCAGTGATCCGAAGGGGGTCTTTTTTTTTTTTTAAGTCTTGTCGAAAATCAAGAACGACACCTATCAACCCCGATCCTGTGCCACTTGCTGCCAGTTATCGGTTGTAAGTTGTAAGTTGCCATTAATCCGCTACTACACTATCGCCCCAGCGATATCTGGCTCGGCCAAATGGACAGTGACCAGTCGGCCGTCACCCAATACGCTTTGCCCAGGATGCCCGGCACCAAGCAAAAGAATATTACAATAAAAACAAAACAATACTCACTCAATATACTAGTCTGAGGTGCCCAGTGCATCAAATGGACATTCCTTGGAAGATTTTCCAGGGGTATATCCATTTTCCATAAAACTGTTTGATTTATGTTTCTAAACAATTCCACAATTGCCCCTCGTATTTTATCGTCCATGTTCTTTCCCGAATTCGTGGTACCGAAACTAAAGTAAATAACACCTTGCGGAGATGCATCCATTAAGGATTGTAAATTCTGTAAACAAGAATTATGCAAATAAGAATAAAAATGGCATCACCAGTAACAGGAAAAATTGTTTTTCTCTAATCTCAGGGAAAATTCTCATTCAATATTTCGAGAAATGCTGAGTTGATTCAGCGTTGACGGAGCGTTGACGACCTTTTTTTTATTTTGACACGGAAATGCATTAGAATTCCCATATTTTTACAACTTAAACACAAAATGTATTCATATTTTACAAAACATTAATTAGTCGTTTGGTTTACAATAATAGGTACGTAATGTAACTGGAAGCTAAGATGTTAAAAACATGGCTGGCATGGATATAGGAAAATGTCAGCACAGCCGAATTTTATAGTTATCCTACTTGGATTACATTGCGACTGAAAAAGCTCTAATCAATTTTCTTGATACAATATGTTAGTAAACCGTTGAAAGTCGAAATACCTACCAAATGGTAAATAATCTTACCGAATCTAAATCATCAACCGGCAATTTGATATGATAGCCAGCTATCTCCTTCACACTTGGAGGCACTCTCCACGGCGTGGCCACAGAGGGATGTGTATTTGCCAACATCATGGAGTAGTTGTTGCGTATGTCTGTGTACGGCAGGAGGTCTCTGCCCATCGTCATGGCCGCTGACTTGAAGATTGTGTCGTAGATTTCTAGTTCTAAGGGGTATATTTTATGCCTGAAAAATTGTTTGTATCCTTAATTTTGTGTAAAAGTTGTAAATTGTGCAGGGTTACAAAGTCGTACAATATTGCCAAGTCTTCCATACCTTACACTCTGTTCGAGCTTATTAAACAATACAAACCACAGGAGATTTGGATATCAGTGTCGATTGTAGTTCGATGTCTTTTGAACCCGAAACGTTTATTAAGATCCAATAAAAGTGTATGTTGGTAGTCCCAACATGTATTGTTCTTAATCATAATTATTTTATTCTGCTAGAAAATGGTACGATATTCCAGATCCATAGATAGGTACGAGATTCCAGAGAGGCAATTTTGTTATTCTGATTAGGATATCATCTCACCCCCATACTAGTTTAAACTGTAGATACGTCCGTGAATCTGCATTCCGACTTGATTGTTCAGTTTTCGGCAATAGTGAGAATCTCAAAAATATGTGACTTGCTCTTATGTCAGTGAAAATAAGATTGAATCAGATATTTTCTCGTGCAAGGTACTATTTCCGGCGACTGTATAATCTTTATATACTTTATTATTTATTATGATGGAGAAAATAGGTAATATAGGTATGGGACGTTACGTGTTGACTGTAAGGATGTTATACAGGCAAGTACCTACTTGCATAAATACGAAAAAAATGAGCGCTAAAAAGTACACGTTATTGTGATAATTGCATTTGCACTTTCACCGTTTTTAACAAACCGAAAACAAACAGATGAAGCTTTTTCCATTCCCATGCGTTCCATTTGTCACCCTTCAGGAGCCGAATCCTATGGAATGGAATCCCAATCTACCTTGAAAAAGCCCAATAAATAAACCCAACAGAATAAGCACACAGAGCTGTTCCGTAGCTAGTTGGAATGGTAACGTATTTATCCGAAAACTAGTTAGAGCGCGGCGGAGAGACGGCCGCGGGTCAGACACCGCGACCGGGCCAGTTCACAACTGAATCAACAACTGCAAACACTACACGGGTGCTTCCTGTTTCTAATCTATCAAAGTCTAGCTCACTGTAGTCACAGTAAATTAAACGTTCAATTTTCCATTCTTGATAGGGCAGCAAAATATTGGTGTCAAATTAGATTTAAGGTGCCTCAAAAGGTTTAGTAATCTAAAATTATATTTGTGTTTAAAAATGCTCCTTGGACCTCAGTATTGTACCGTGCCCGCTGGCAAATTCTCTCTTGAATGTGTATAAAATTTAAAAATATGATATACCTTATAGAAACATACTTACTTAGTTCAATATTAAATTAATCTTCATTGCCAAAAAACACTATGCATTTTTGTATTAATTTTAATTCCAGCCCTATTAGCACATCTTGTGATTGACATCAACTCGCAGCTACCCGTCTTTTTTTGATTAAAAAGAGACTTATGGCTGCGAGTTGCTATCGAAAACGAAATATGCTAGCGCCCAAAAAAATTGATTGATTTGAAACAGATTGTAGGAAATTTGTGCCCAGCCTTTTTTTCTTTTGTCATTTTAAAACAGTTTAATAGAGCCTAGGGTTTCAGGTGTGTTTTTCAGCTACAGCTACAGTATCTTTGATTTTTTGATGTTTTGATTATTTACTTGACAATCACTACACAGTATAAGATAATAGTTATTTGTTTTACTAGGGAGCAAAGTGATTGTTTAACTCTCGTGCAAATATTGAAACCCAAGCAAGCGAAAGACTCCAGAATTTGAACCACGAGCGCAGCGAGTGGTTCATAAAATGGAATCTTGAGCGATGCGAGGGTTTTAAGGCACGAGAGTTGAACAAGCTTTGCTGCCGAGTGAAACACAACATTTTTCACCACACTAAAGCGAGGAAACATGCGAAATAAAACTCAAACATAACAAATTAGAAGGTATTTATTTGCAAGTCCTCAACAAATCAACAAAATAATAAAACAATAACCTCAAATATGTATCTTGGCGTGGCAATGCTTAAAAATTCAGGATAATTCCAAAATGAGACTCATGTAGTTATTGGCGATTTTTCTGTGATTTTCGGAATTATCCCACTTTCGCATCTCGCAATTACCCGAAAACTTGAAAATTAAGAGTGAACGGAAACAAAACACGACCGAACTCGTTTAGATTTTAAAAGAAAAAATATTCGGATGCGTTCTGAAATTTGCATAGTGTCAACACTTTTATTTTCCTATTGTTTTTATTTGTCGTATTTTTAGAACTTTTTATTAAAAGCCTTTTACAACAAAATGTGGTATTTAATTTGGATTTTAGCATATTGAATATAATATTACTAGCTTTTGCCCGCGGCTTCGCACGCGTAGGTTTTGGACTTCTATGAAAAAAAAATGTTTTCAACCGACTACAAAAAAGAAGGAGGTTACCATTTCGATTGTATGTAGTTATATATTATGCATGTGACACGGTTTCCTGCAAATAATGAATCCTATTTTGTTTTTTTATCTCAGAAGATTCAAAAGTGGCCGAAATAAGTTTAATATTTGTGATATCTTTTTTGGGTTTCGCCTTGACTTGTTGACAATCATTTAATCGAATGTTGCTTCAAAGACAACGGTTCAAGTATTTTCATTTCATCGACAAGTCATTATGTAGAAGAATAGTTTTTAGTAAATTTAAATCAGGGAATTTTGAATGGTGCTTGAGGTTTTCCTTTACGGGTTCTTATTTTAGTTTGGTTTAAATTTAGTAATATTTATTCCGCCGTTCTAAACTAACCCTGAACCTACTTTGATAGCTGTTCGCTTATGTGTGGCGTCACAGTTGTAATCTAACTTAAACATATTTTAATAGCCGTTCTTTTCTATGTGGGGTCGCACTGTATGCTAAGCACATGATTGGCGCGACAGTATCTCGCCGCGAGATAGTCTATCCGTCCCCTCTTTTGTTAATATAGCTAGTGAAGGACGGGAGATCTATCTCGCGGCGACATACTGTCGCGCTCATCATGTGCTAAGCCTGCTGGTCGCAGTTCTAACCAAACCTAAACCTACTTTGATAGCCGTTTACTTTTGTGTGGGGTCGCAGTTCTAACCTAAACTAAACCTACTTTGATAGCCGTTTACTTATGTGTGGGGTCGCAGTTCTAACCAAACCTACTTTGATAGCCGTTTTCTTTTGTGTGGGGTCGCAGTTCTAACCTAAACTAAACCTGCTTTGATAGGCGTTTGCTTATGTGTGGGGTCGCAGTTCTAACCTAACCTAAACCTACTTTGATAGCTGTTCGCTTATGTGTGTGGTCGCAGTTCTAACCTAAACTAAACGTACTTTGATAGCCGTTAGCCGTTTGATTTTGTGTGGGGTCGCAGTTCTTACTTAACCTAAACCTACTTTGATAGCCGTTTGCTTATGTGTGGGGTTGCAGTTGTAACCTAACCTCAACCTACTTTGATAGCTGTTTGCTTATCTGTGGGGTCACAGTTCTAACCTAACCTAAACCTATTTGAATAACCGTTCATTTCTGCGTGGAATCGCAATGGTCGCAGTTTTAACCTAACCTTAAACTACTTTGATAGCCGTTTGCTTATGTGTGGGGTCGCAGTTCTAACCTAACCTAAACCTACTTTAATAGCCGTTAGTTTCTGTGTGGGGTTGGAGTTCAAACCTAACATAAACCTACTTTCAAAGCCGTTCGTTGCTGTGTGGGGTTACTATTCAAACCTAATCTGAACCTCCTTTGATAGTCGTTCGTTTCTGTGTGGAGTCGCATTTCTAATCTAACCCAAAACCTACTTTGATAGCCGTTCGTTTCTGTGTGGGGTCACAGTTCTAACCTTTCCTAAACCTAAGTAGAATCTTACCTTATTACATTCTGTTTGAAGTCTGTTTCATTGAACAGCATATTAGTATGACATAATTAAATACTTAATTGCAAATAAACTACACGAATTAGAAAGCTGAATTTACAGTGAGGCGGCCCGCGTACCTGCGCTGCTTATATTATCAAATCGCGATTAGAATGGGATTCGAAAGTACTGTTGACACAACAGTGTATAAGTCAATCTAGGATATGTTCATAGTTATATTCATATATTTATAGTTTAAGTGCAAAAACTTACAGAGAATAGATTATTTAATCACTCACTACTTTTATAAACAACTCCTTTCTAGGTAAATGTTGTGTCATTTTTTGTGTCAACAGTACTCTCCAATCCCTTTCTGATTCCGGTTTGATAATACATATACTGTCCGCGAGCTGTCAAACAAACATTTGAAATTCGTTCGCTTTGAATCATATGTCGCCATGCAAAATTGTAGATATTTTTAACGAACAAACAAATAAATATGGTTTTGTCTAGACTTAAAAAATAAAACCTCACAATGACCTTTTATGTAGCAAACTGCATTACTTACCAAAATTTAATATTAAAAGTATCTACGTATTCATCGGACCTATGTTACTCGTATATAACATGGTATGTAGATAAGTACCTACATCTTCATTGGCAAGAACACTTCTATGAAGTTTTGAATTAAATAGCCCAACGAATCTGGTTCCTTCATACAAACTTTAACCTTCCATTTAACCCCCATAGGGAATGAATTTTCGAAAAACCTGAAACACGTGTTTACTTATTTAGTATTAAAAACATTCCTGTGAAGTTTCGAATAAAATAGCCCAACTAATCTTATTTCCCCATACAGACTTTAACCCCCCATTTAACCCCTTTACGGGATGAATTTTCAAAAATCCGTTCTTAGTGCGCCTCTAAACATTATAAAGAATGTACATGCCAAGTTTGAACTCTCTAGGACCAGCGGTTTGGGCTGTGCGTTGATTTAAGTCAGTCAGTCAGTCAGTCAGGACATTGCCGTTTATATATATAGATGAAAGGTTCATGTGTATGAATATGTTTGAAACTATTGAGTTTTCGAACGTACTGTCTAGTTCAAACGTCAAAAAGCTTATTGCACTCTCAGGCCGTATAAGTTATTGTTATTGCTTTAGTCTACCCAGAATATTAAAAAAAAAATTACTTTAACCTCTAGAGATTAAAACACAGTTTTGCGCTCTGAAATTGAAGGACAAACAGCGTGTTTACGAGCAGTGTGGTGAAAAGTCACTTTTTCTGTCCCTATGTCCCTTTGTGCCTACGCTTAAATCTTTAAAACTACGCAACGGATTTTGATGAGGTTTTTTTAATAGGTAGAGTAATTCAAGAGGAAGGTTTTTATGTAGGTATAGTACCCGTGCAAAGCCGGGGCGGGTCGCTAGTTACATAATATTTTCGGATTGATAAAATATAACGGAGCAAAGAAATTGGAATGAACCGTGTTAGTGGTAGGTACCTACACTTGTCAGACAGGAATATTCTGTCCATTTCGAGTTTTCATTCCGTGAAACTGGACCGCGTAACTTTGTTCACATGAAAGGACTGAATTTAATAACATTCCGCTAATACCAACAGAAAGTCAGGTTTTAGAAAAAGGTCATACAATACCTATATATAACATTGCTAAGCGCTCTTATTACCGAAATGCAGTTTTTAGGGCCTTTATTAGGTTATTAAACGGTTGTCAATACCTATTAATGCATCTAAAGGCATAAATAGGAGAGGCCTACGTCCAGCCTGACTACGTGGACTGAGATGGGCTGATAATGATGATGGAGTCTAATATGGTTCTAGAAATAGGCGCCACAGCATAACCATAATTATGCCGTATCACGCGCTACGAGTGTGTCCATAGTATCCATACATAATTATACAGATTTACACCTCAGTATTATGATACTTTTATCGACCATGTGTCGTGTAATAGTCATAATGGTACGTGTATACAAATATAATGTGTCAAATATACACACCTCAGTATCCAAAGCTTCCTGATCTGCACATTGAGTTCCTTCAACCGCCGCACGAAATTCAGAGGCGGCAGGTATCCAGAGTTGACGTCGGCTGAGTACGCTGGGTTAGGGACTTCATCCATCAGCCGCAGCGGCTGCCAGTACAGTTGCGTAGACACAGCCCAGATCAAGGGAGTCGAGAAATAGCCCGCGAAACTGGTGAACATTAAAGAAGTTATTCCAAAACTCAGAGGAAACACTCATAAGGGTGAACAAGAAGCCACTAGTCACCGTTGTCACAATTAGTGTTGTTTCCTCAAGCCCTCGTACGCCTTAACGTCGATCCACGTAGAGGAAAAACTATTAGAAAAAAATGTCTCCGGCACACGAGATGCTAAACTTTAAAGCCAAGTTTTCAAGAAAAAATATGTCACTGATGCCATGCGTCATCAAACTTGAACAACGGAGTTGAAATTCAGTTCCGCGTGGGTCCAGACAACATTAGCTAAGCTGGCTATCGCTAGCAGGCTAGAAGGTATCTCACCTCGAATACATTTCGGAATCTATCCACTCAGCTATCATGACATCAAACCTGATGTCTGGCTGTCTCAGAAAAGCCTGTACTGCTGGATGTGTGACCACAAGTCGGCCTGTCGTGTAGGACAGCATTTGCAAGAATTCGTTCTGATTAGGATATTCCATCGTCAAATTCTGGAAATACTCTGGAAATTAAAATGTTCATAACTCACGATAGTTTTTAAAGACTGAAAATATTTTATAAGACATTTGAATATTAAATTACCAGATATTTTCCATTTACGCTTTGAATAGCACGAACCACTTACTTAACTCTTTTTGAAAAATAAATTTCGCATTAAAGCAGTGGTAATTGAAAAGGAAAACCCATTAGCCAATCGGTCACTTTACAAAGCCTGTTTATTTTAGCACTCAATAAATATATTTTTAGCGCTCACCGTCGGACGTTTCCAGATTAGAACTGATATCTATTTGGGTAAGATTGCTCGGCGCTTCCTTCCAGGGGAATGGTGTGATGTAAGTT
>JALPQI010015653.1:0-31008 GCA_025490895.1 Thaumatotibia leucotreta | reverse complement strand
ACGGTGATAGGTGCCAAATTTGGCACCCACGGTATTAGGCGCCTTTACCTTATATAATAAATAATTAAATATCTTGGGACATCTTGCACAAATCGACCTAGTCCCACGGTAAGCTCAATAACAATAACAATAAGGCTTGTGATGTGGGTACCAGGCGACGATAGGTATATTTATAGGTACCTACTTAAATACATAGACTGTCACGACCAAGGAACAAATGGGTCATACATAATTATTTTCGTTGTCTTATTTAGTGTCCCTAAAAAACGTGACGCAGTGGTGATTTTTGTATGAGGCGATGTTTTGTTTTTAATTTCTCATGTACCTATGGATGAAAAGTGTGTCTAGCGTGAAAAAGAAATACAAATGCTCCGGATTTTTTAAATATAGGTACTGAATCGAAACACAAACTAAAAGCGTGACAGAGTGGTATGAACCAAGACAACGAATTTACCATAATTTATTAATTTTGACCCAAATATTTATGTGTGTTACTTGATATCAACGAGAATATGTATAAATTCAATTACATCTTTTATACCAATTTGTCTTTTTTACGACAGTGTCTCGCCACTATCTTCCCATAGAAAATTTGAATTTGCCTCCTTTTTTCTGATTTTCTGACAGGGACTATTAGACCGTGCATAAATTAAAAAAATTAGGTTACACCAAGTCCAATTTGATAATTTAATTAGTTATCATAACATCATCAGACTATCCCAGTCTACTGCTGGACGTAGGCCTCTCCTATTAACTATGCGTATAGACGCATTAGGAGGTAAATGCCCATAATCGCCACGCTGGGCAAGCGGATTGGCGATCGCAGTAATGTGTCCACTATGATGACGCTGCTGCCCATCATCAATCTTCTATCAAAGAATGGTCAGTGACACTTCAATCCCTTAGTCGGCTCTTACGACACCGGCGGGAAGAGTTGGGGCGGTGACAAACGTATTCTTACTACCGTCACCACACGGCCCAGTAAGTAAACATTACTAAAAACTGACGTAACATAATCTTAGTGGTTTCTAGCTGCGCAGACGCAAGTATTATCCGAGAATGCGTTCTCGGTTGTTCACCTACTTCCATACAAATCATACAACCCATACAAGAGCCTTATTACGATACCTATACGGTTCAAAATTGAAGTTGTCTCACAAATAGTAGTCTAAACTATTTGACTTACATCCATACAAACCACACAAGAACCTTATTGTAATACTGGTATAGTTTAAAATCGAAGTTTATACGAATAGAAGTATAAAGTACCTGCATTGCGTTAAAATCTGTAGCTTACGTTATAGAGTTAGTTCGTAAAGTGAATGCACGTGAGATTTATGGACGTGCCTTGATTTTAAACGCCTTTACTTTTCGCTTAAACTCTAGTGATAAGTTTTAAGTCAGTTTGTTTATGTTTCATTGCAAAATGCAGTTCAAGGTATTTATTAATTAAGCCTTATTATAGTTCTTTGGCTAAGTTGGACAGCCTTGGCGGTAACTGTTAACTGCATAGTAAAAGGTAAACTAGGTGATTATGTAGCTATCAACTTTTCTTAAGCGTATACGCGTAAATGCGTGTAAGTCGGTATACCATTCTTCAGAAGAAAACGAAAAAAATGTAAGTAATGCTAACTTTTCATAGTATGTGACGTCTTTGACATATATCGTGAAATACGTTCGCAGAGATATTTTTATGTTAATACTAATGTCAAGCAATAATTGTGAAGGTGCATGCAGACCAAAAGAGCATTCGCTGTTAGTTTCGCTGGTATTTTGGTATAGGCAAATATGGAAGTTTACAACAGAAAACGTGTACTTTTAGGTTAGAAAGTTGTTTACTAGATAAGACAATTAAGGATGAATGGATCGTAAGTAATGTCGGAATCTTAACGTAAAATACCAATGACCTGTACATGTATATTGACCTCCGTATTACTAATATTTTTATTTTTACCTCGCCTACGCTTTACAATACTCTAATCTAACGGTATAATATGCAAATTAAACCGCTATCGAGTGGGTGCAGATCATTCGTCATCGATCCGTTATTAATCAGAGAAATGAGTAAATAAATACTACAATATCTGTAAGGTGGAAGTACCATTACCATTACATAACATGTTAACAGAGAATATTTATCTGAATCACGATATTTTGCTCATATATAAATGCACATAAAGTACCTATTGTCATTGTGTTTTGGGAGAGGAGTTTATAAGTTTTGTTAAATAGTATTTATTTTGCATCAAAATTACTCAAAATTCAAAATTAACTTAGTCAACTCCATTGTACGAGTAAGTGTCAGGTGCTTTTGCTGGAAGTCCCAATAGATGGCACCTCAGTACAGGTTGTATGTCACACATTGGGACATTGAAAATATTAACTCTCAGTCCTAATAAATGTAAGCCCGTCTTAAAATTATGCAAAAAATTTAGATATAAGCTAATTATTTCAAAGTTGGGATATAAAGCATTAAATGCCCTAATAGTTGATAATATCTTATCTTACCGATGGCAACTCAAGCTATGATGACGAGTATTGGTACAGCGTCGGGCACTAGTACTTCCACTTTACCCTTCGTCAGTACAATCTAAAAAAATACCATTTAGGTCTCATTTCAGCGTGATGTCCACTTGTTATAGTTGTTATACAATCTATTAATGCAGTATCGCCGGCTATTAAAAATAAAATAAAGTTTTTATACAACACTTATTCTTACCAAATTTCATTACTGTAGCATTTATAGTTTCCGAGTAAATCGGCTGTGACAGACGGACAGATGGACATGACGAATCTATAAGGGTTCCGTTTTTGACATTTTGGCTACGGAACCCTAAAAACCGGTGCACTTGTATTTCTTTTTCACGCTAGATTTTAATCCATACATCAGAAATTGAAAACAAAACGTTATCTCATACAAAAATCACCACTGCGTCACGTTTTTTAGGGACACAAAGACAACGAAAAGATTTTTGACCCAACTATAACTTCTGTGCCTCTACTACTATCTACTAAGGGTAAATACTAATGAACAAGCCATTTCTATAGGATCCGCTTGAATTCTCCCAACTGTTAGTCCATACGGTACCACTTTACAATTATCTAGCAAACTAGTCCTAAACCTCATAACAATAGGTGATATAATTCCTCGTATATGACCGTTCCACTGCAGTGATTCTAGACGTTACGATTCATAGCGTCTCCATAAGAAACGTGGCATTTATGGTTTATGGTACGAGGCATCGGTGTATGGTTTTGCGAAAGTACCTTATGTGTGTGTGCGTTTTGTAATGCTTAAAAGGTTTGTCGACGTTTATTTGCTGATGGTAGAATGAATAACACAAATATTGAATTAATTTGGTGCGCATGACAGTGACCGTCAGTATTATAGCAAAGGGCTTGTTCATTAATTACGTCATACGATTTTGGCCTATTTTAGACTTTGCTGACATTTACCACGTATTTGAAAAAACTTTTTTACCAAATACGAGGTAAATGTCCGCAAAGCTTTAAAACGCGGTTCAGGGTTTGACATCTGGTTATGTTTAAAAATTGTTTTAACAAAAGTATAGATTTTTACTGGCTATAATGCTGTTCAGCAGTGAGTAACAAAAAAATACACGTGATTTTTCCGATGAGCCCCCCTACCTATACAGTATGACGTGATTAAATGGACGAGCGCAAAGCTGTAAAAACGGAACACATATGGATCAAATTTGTAAATATCATCGATAAAATGTCGACTATATATCGTCCATTAAATACAAAAGCGACACAACTCAAAAACCGTGAAAAATGATTTTATTGCAAAAACGACATTATAAGCACTAATATTTTACGTGACACTAAGACACCTGTCGATTTGACGTTAGTAAGTATCAAAATTATGCAGGTGCCCTTTTTGCACTATCGCTCTTTCGAGACTAATTTCAGTGCTAAACTGCCATTTTGTCAGTTGCAACTCGACTGTCGACCAAAACGCACGACATTTTTGTGAAAAAGTGCCATGAAACGAAAAAATAAGTGATTACGTTAAAAAATATGTAAGCAAAAGTGCCATATTTGTAGATGTGGCCGTTTTGAATAAAATAAATACGTAAATATTATGTTTCATTATAGAAAAAGGAGTCGCAAAACGGAATGTGGCAGCTTGAATTTTAAAATATCCTCTTAAATTTGATTTTTCATTCATCAAAACTGCCGTATTAGGATTTGCAACCTTTTTTAATTAAAACTATATTCGAATGCATCAATCACAGGAGCCATATTTATACATGATGCTGTTTTGAATAAAGTAAATATGTATGGTTTAGATTTCTTTATAAACAAAGGAGCCGCAATACGGAATGTTGAATTTCAAAAAACATTGTTGCATTTACAACCGTTTTTAATTCAGTATAATATTAAAATCCATAAATGTACCAGATTGAATAATTGAGTATCTTTTGCATAAAGCCTTAAAAATACAATACATCTTATAAAAACAGTAATTGTAAAGCATGGTACTTTGTATTGTGTTCGTTTTACTTAAAAGTATATTAGAGATTGTGTGGAAGATGGCTGTGAATTGACCTATAATTGCGACTACGAAGAAACAATAATGGCATAAACTTCGGTTTATTAAGTATTTGTCATACTTTCCTATTATATTATTTGTATAAAATACAAGTAAAACAAACAAAGATCTAACCCCGGTGTATGTTTTAACGAATCTAAAAACTTATATTAGTAGTATTTATTTTTTCACTTTTGGGAATGCCAACATAGGGATGATGACTGTATTTAAAATAAATTATTAGACATTATGCACGGCATCATACACGAATAAATTAATACTAAAATATAGACTGCAGTCATTATTGTACAGAACTTTTATTTAATATAAGTGTAGTATACAAACGTGACGTTACTTTTGTGTATTTCATGTAAATCTTTCACAAATCGAAAAAAGATGTTGACTTGACTTGACAGTCATCATGCCTACTGCTTCACTACATAGGTAGTACCCAAGTACTAGCGCTAAACTGTCATGTCGTCTAGAAAAAAAAATTGTTACATTATTACTAATCATAAGTAGATTTTTAGGAAAGATTTATTATGTCTGCAATTAAATATTGAAAGATATACTTTTGTATCGGCAAAAATTAAGTTCTTGCATCAATTCTAATAAAAAAACTAGTAAACCGTCAAAACATATCAATTTGGATCATTTAGTATGGGATCATAGTAACACAAATACAATACACATAAAAAAAACAAATAACTAAAGATGTACTTAACCGATTTTTATTATTTACGTGCTTTTAGGTGGACTTTTTCCAGTTTATAGTAAAAATAAGTGGTATCAAAGTATTAATTCCATTCTCAGCAATATAACTTTGATCGCGTTGTAATTATTTTATATTTATTAACTAAATCTATTCTATGCTATTTTTTTTATTAATTTATACATTTTTTTATATAGCAGGTTGATTCTTGAAGAAAACCGATAATTATATCTGAATTTTAAACTAGTCTTCTTCTTCCACTTAAGAGCTATGCTCTTGTCGGTGTAGCAATCGCCAGCCTTCTCTCTCCTGGGCTTTTTCCTTCACTTCTTGGTAAGACATGACTTTGACCTTTTCCTTTATTTGCTCAAAGTAATTTCGTCTTGGCCTTCCCCTGCCTCGCCTTCCCTCAATCTTGCCTTCTATGATGTTCTTGAGGAAAAAGTCATGTCTTAGCAGGTGCCCTATCATATTTCCTCTTCTGTTTTCAATTACATTAAGCAATGTCCTTCTTTCTCCTATCCTATTCAATACCTCCTCTATTTTAAACTAGTACGTCCGTTAAATTCATCAAAATATGTAACCAAAGTTTAAATTAATCAAAGTAACCCCGGTTTACAGTACCTATAAACATGTTCTGACAATATGTAAGTAAAGAAACAGTAAGAAAAAGTTTTGTCTGGTTCCGTTTTTGTTAAAAAAACAGTATTTCTATGTTTAAAACATGATTTTATGTATGATTTAAATGAAATAACTGGTAATTTTTTTGTATTTGTGGCCTTTGATGGAAAAAAAATTTCAGACTTAATGTTATTTTTTTATGCAAAACGGACGTATACGCTCATACAAGCTTGCACAGCACATATTACTTTCTAATAACCAAACACATCAAAAGAGGGTTAAAATACCTACAAATTGATATATAATACATATAATATTAATGCTGTAAAAAAATTTTGTGAACAAAAAACGAATACAAAATCTTTAAACAGCTCCCCTGTAAAAAGTAATTTTTTGACTTGTGTCGCTTTTGTATTTAATGGACGATATATTGTTGACGGTTAGAATTATAACTAACGTGAGACTCAAACATATTTAAATATTTATCACACGGGTTACTCACGTAATTTAAGTCGATAATTGCTCGAAATGGACATGGATCGAAACATATAATACGTGAGTAACCCGTGTGATAAATATTTAAATTGTTGACGGTTATTGAAGGATGCCTCGAAATCCACTATTTACCCCACTGGAACAAATATTTTGTCATAATTTGATAAACACACAAACAAATATCCTAACGTATGCTTATGTCCGGTGTTTAACGTTTGTCATTGTCGATAGCACGTTCTAACAAATATGTGCGAAAGTGACGCATAGCCCCGTGGTGACGGCAGTAAGAATACATTTTGTCACCATCGACTCTTCCCGCGGGGGCAGTAAGTGTCGACTAAGGGATTGAAGTGTCATTGACCATCTATTTACTGAAAATGGGCAGCAGCGCCATCATAGTGGACACTACATAGGATGGTTCACTGATATATGAAGAAAAAAAAAATGATTTTTACTTGGCACAGTTGTAAATAGTTCCGTAATTAGGTCGATAAAGAGTGTGCAAAATGATTTGGCCAACAGAATTAACTTTCTGCCGAACCGGAGGATTCATATTTGGAAGATTTCATAGAAACTTCAGCACATTTTGTACTGATCACAGTTGATATCTATGTTTTTACTTTTTGTTGCAACATGAGCTATGTTTGAGTATTGTATTTACCCGGAAATAGCTTTTCTAAAGTTACGGAGCCAAAAGGAGACGAAAAAAGGTCGAAAATAATACATTTTTTTAAGCCCCATACATTTTAGGAAAATTTCTACTCAAATCCGGATAGTACGGTCAAATCGTACATTAAACTCGCAAAACATGTAGTAAAGCTGCATTTTTGGTATGTTATTTAGACACCAATAGGGCAGTATAAAACCACATTTTGCAAGCAAAAAAAAGTTGTGCTAGCTGCGTTATACGTGAAAAACTGTGAAATTTACTGTCTATTTTTAGTTTCTGATTTTTATAAAAAAAGCCTTACGTTTTTTGACAATATGTATCAGGTAGCGTTTAAAGATGAATGAATTTGTAACAAGATGAGATAACATGCATTACCGTAGGTCTTACAGTTTCAGGGATTCGAGACTTCAAATAGTACCCTGTTTTGTAAACTAGATAAAATGTTGAATTTTGCTAACGTTTTTGGTTTAATATCGCCTTACCTCATTATGCTACGAAAAACATGAAATAATTATCTTATAGCGCAATTAATATTCTTTAATTTAAGGGTAAAATCAGGTCAGTAAGCTTTGTGATTGAAACTAAAAACGCGAAATTCAAAAAGCAGGAGGTCCGCTATCTAAGTTTTTCATACAAATCGCAAGTCGTGTTGCAAAGCTGCAATTTAGTATATTATATAGGCCCTATAAGGACGTACAAAAATGCATATTAAAAAGAAAAACAAAAAAGGAATTTCTGCATAGGACGAAAAAAACTGAAAAAATATTGGACTTTTACTTTTTGACGTTTAATTAAAAAACTATTATCTTTTTGATACTAATTGCTACTAAACTTAGAAAGAATATGAAATTTGAAAGGATTTGAGCTACCTTGCATTACCCTAAATTATATTGATTTACAGATTAGACATTTCAAAATGTGCCCTTCATTAAGTTAAGAAAATAAATGCATGTTTTGAAGCCTCGTATACCCCCAACTATAAGACTTACAGTAATTGTTATCGGCTCAATTTGTTCCAAATTTAATGTAGTTATTATCTACGATTACTTTTTTTTTCTTAGCGCGAACGTTTTGCCAATATTTAGTGAATAGCTTTAACGTAACCTAAAATTTGTTTATGTTTTGATAAAAGGGCACTTTATGAAATGTCGTATCTCAAAATATATATAACTTACGGTGATGCAACGTAGCTCAAATCCTTTCAAATTTAATGTTCTTTCTTAGTTTTATAGCAATTAGTATCTCAAAGATAATAGATTTTTAGTTAAACGTCAAAAACTAAAAAAAGTGCGATTTTTTTTCCGTTTTTTACGTCCTATGCCCAAATTATTTTTTGTTTTTCTTTTAATATGCATTTTCGTATATGTCTATAAGGCCTTTATAATATACCAAAATTGCAGCTTTGCAACTCGACTTGCGATTTGTATGAAAAACTTAGATAGCGGGCCTCCTGCCTTTGGAATTTCGGGTTTATACTTTCAACTATAAAGTTCACTGACCTAATTTTACCCTTAAATTAAAGAATATTAAGTGCGCTATAAAGTCATTATTGCATGTTTTTCGTAGCATAATTAGGTGAGGCGACATTAAGTCGAAAACGTTAGCAAAACACAAAATTTTATCTAGTTTACAAAAAGGGGTACTTTTTAAAGTCCCGAATCTCTGAAACTATAAGACCTACCGTAATGCATGTTAGCTCAACTTGTTGGAAATTTATTAGTCTTTAAACGTTTATTAACATATGATATCAAAAAACGCCCTCCGGCCGCGATGGCAACCGAGTTTGGTAACCAGTTGCTGAAAAGTAATGAACATTCTTGTTAGACAACTAGTTGCCAAAGGCGAATGCCCATATTCTTGCTACACAACTGTTATTTTTTCCCCTTGTAGTTTCGCAACCAGTTGCTGGAAAAGAATAAAAATCTTATTACACAACCGAAGTTGTTAAAGGATTAAAGACATATCTAACCTTTTTTGGGCTAGATTATAATATTGTATTCGCCGTTATTTTTTCTTTCTGACATTATTGACATCTATCAATTTATTTGTCCTATTGCTAGAGGTTATCGATTATATGCAGTATTATGTCTATTGCAAACTATATAACAATACACGTAATTTAAATAAGTAGTTTCCAAAGCAGTCAACATGTCGAAATTCAAAAATAAAAAAAAATCAAAATTATTTTATTTGCCGCATAAGTATACAGATGTACATGCAAATATACATATAATATATTATTTACAAATTTATATACACAAAATTCTTCATTTTCCAACTGCATTTGATTATTTATAATATATAGGTACCAAAGAAATAAATTGGCCAAAATGCGAAATATGAAATGTCAAATTAATAAAAACGTGAATAACTTAGTGTCTAATCTAGTGCATTTGCAAAATATTCATCAATATTATAATATGGTTTATTGATAAAACATTTTAACCTTTTTAAGATAATCCTCGGATTTTTGTTTCAAGTCTTTGATCTCTTCGTCACAGTTTGGGGGACTTAGATAATCACTAGTTTTGACCAGGTTACACAGTTCCTTATTTTCGGCCTCTAGATCTTCTAATCTGATAGCCAGATTCAGGTTTTCCTTTTCAGGTTCTCCTTTAAATAGAATCAATATAAATATCAAAAAAGAATTTATTAGTTCAAGAAGAGGTGGTGTTTCGATGTTGTACGATGGTAGGCGTTATAGCCGTAAAAAAATATTGTAATTAAAAATTGTAAGTATTGTTTATGTATTTTGATATATTTTCGAAGTCGACATGTTGACTGCTTTGGAAACTACTTACTTAAATTACGTGTATTGTAATATATAGTTTGCAATAGACATAATACTGCATATAATCGATAACCTCTAGCAATAGGACAAATAAATTGATAGATGTCAATAATGTCAGAAAGAAAAAATAACGGCGAATACAATATTATAATCTAGCCCAAAAAAGGTTAGATATGTCTTTAATCCTTTAACAACTTCGGTTGTGTAATAAGATTTTTATTCTTTTCCAGCAACTGGTTGCGAAACTACAAGGGGAAAAAATAACAGTTGTGTAGCAAGAATGGGCATTCGCCTTTGGCAACTAGTTGTCTAACAAGAATGTTCATTACTTTTTAGCAACTGGTTACCAAACTCGGTTGCCATCGCGGCCGGAGGGAAAAAACGTAAGGTTTTTTAAATAAAAATCAGAAACTAAAAAATGGCCGTAAATTTCGCCGTTTTGTCACGTACTACCCAGCTAGCACAACTTTTTTTTGCTTGCAAAATATGGTTTTATACTGTCCTATGGTGTCTAAACAACATACCAAAAATGCAGCGATACTACTTGATTTGCGAGTTTAGGGTAAAATTATGTACGATTTGACCGTACTAGGAGGCAGCAAAATTTAAATTAAGAAAATAATAATAATAAGAGTGATAATCAAATCAGATGGCATCGTTTTGTAACTGTGCCCTCCAGAAAATCTAAATATTTGAAAAATGACCCACCCTAGTGGACACATTACTGCAATCGCGAACCCGCTTGCCCAGCGTGGCGATGGGCATTACCTCCTAATGCGTCCATACAAAATAGATTATATGAGAGGCCTATGTCCATCAACTCAAATAGGCTGATAAACTCGTCAAGCACAATAATCGGTAAAAGCAGACCCTCATAAGCAGACATCGAATTTCTGGTAGCATTTTTTTGCTGCCATAGGGACTTCTCGTTTATCGACTACCGATTACTTATACACATGTATATCGATAAATGCAGAATACAATGTAAAATAATTATGCTTATTTTACATTCATGAGCGATCTCGTTTAGATAACTTTTGAGTGGCTGAAAATGTTAAATAGCAATTCTTGTATCAGACGTTTCGCGATCTCAGCAAACAATTTGCGTGCGCTGGGGCCCCATGAACCTAAAGTTTGTACGCCAAACGGTACAAATATAATTATATAAATTGAGGTTTTGAAAATAATTTTTATCCTTATTAATATCAAGGTAAGACCATTTTTCCGATAGTCTTAACGTAATATATGTAAAGCTCATTTCTAAACTATCAAATGTTCATTCTTAGATTTATAACTATGTACCTACATTTTTTTTTCCTTGCGGCTACAATACTAGGTTACAGAGACAGATTACTTATGTCCTCTTGCCAGACTAACCGTAACACATGGCCACCGAAGCCCACAAGTGGGCAGTGTCGCCCATTAAAAGTCAGAGAGCGTGTCACTATGTGTGCCGACTCACGCGGATGTCAGCAGTGAAACCGGACAGTGGAGACACTAGAAACGCAATTTGTGGTTTCCAATATAAGCGTCATTGACCAAAACGAGTACTAATAGAGTGGTTAACGCGTTTTTTAGGGTTGCGTAGGCAAAAACGGAACTCTTATAGTTTCACCATGTCCGTCTGTACGTCTGTCCGCAGCATAGCTCAGTGGCGTTTAGAACTAGAAATCTGCAATTTGGTACAGGTATACATATTAATCATGCCAGCAAAGTGGTACAATAAGAACTAGAAAAAAAAATCGGTTATTTCCCCAACAAGTGGGACGATTTTTTTTATTTGCTGTAATCCTATAGTGTGGGGTATCATTGAATAGGTCTCCTAAAAAGAATAAGAGTCTCAAAGGAAAACCGCGTTTGTACGGGACATCGGTGGTGTTTCGTGGACTGGATCATTTGCTCATTTGTTTTTTATTGACGCACGGAATAGGATTGTAACGGGGTCAAACTTCTTTTCGTTAACTTAGTTTGTGTCCCTAAAAACGTGACACAGTTGTGATTTTTGTATTAAATGATGTTATGTTTCTAAATTTTGATGTATTAATTAAAATCTAGCGTGAAAAAGAAATACAAGTGCACCGGTTTTTTTTTATACTGAGTCGAAACAGCAACTAAAAGCGTGACAGAGTGGTATGAAACAAGCCAACGAAAAGAATTTTGACCCAACGGAATCAGAGGGTCACTTTGTGGATCACTGACACATTAGTCATCATGGTCTAAGGTCCGTCCGAGACCCATATCTTAGTCTCGGCCGAGACCGAGACCGAGAATAAATTTGATTCTCGGTCGAGACCGCGACTTGGTAGAAAGGTTAAAAAACGTATAAATTACATTAAAAAATCCCTAGCAAATACCTATAGTAAGTCCAACGTCAAACTCAATACAGCAATTGTTTTCGGATATTTTGTTTTTTTGATTTTTCTGGTAGCCCACAAACCGGTATTCGAATTTTAGGTATTTTTATCGATAGTATGATAGGGGTCGCTTACTCTAAATTATTCCTTCCGTTCATTTCAAAGTGAAATTGAAGTAAGTTCATGACAATATGAGACCAATAAAATCGCAGTAAGTTCGCGAGATGGAAATGAGTTGTAATGGTCAAGCTCGCCAATTACAACTCATTTCGAATCTCGGCCACGGCCGAGAGTCCCGGCCATTTTTGGCCGAGAGCGGAGAGGGATATATCGGCTCGATTTTTGGCCGAGAATGCCGAGACCGAGACCGAGATCTCGGTCAGACCTTACCATAGTCACTTACCAGCATGGGAATGTTGGGGACGACCACAGCATCATCGTCGGACCTCCCGCTGAGGTCCGGACGGTAGGTGTACGTCCTCTTGTAGTGAAACGAGAGAGTCCCGTTTTCGTTGTCCGTTATGTTCACCTTTTCCCATTCTTGCCTGTAACAATAACAAACTAGTAAGATTTTGTACTCAAGGACAGCACATTGTAGGATGTGTGGCGAGGAAGGGCCACGATAGAGCTTAGAATATAAAAAAAACACTAGTGACAATTGTTTAAAAAAAACACAAAAATAATTTGTATTGAAAATAATTAGTAAATTGTAATTTTTTGTTAATTTATTGTTACAGCAATAAACTGTATAACCCTAAAAATTAATACAATTAAAAAAATCATATATTCATAAGTATTTTTTTAAGTAACAATCAAAAAACTCATTGTCCCTTATTCCCTTTTGAGAAGTATACTGTGTGTGTTTATGATACTGGTCTTTATCGAAACCGAGGAATGTGATGCAGATTTCTAGCCAAACCAAATATGGGCGGATTTTTATATTGTTCCATTTTCATTTGTATCCATAATTGATTTTTTTAATATTGGGTCTACTCAGAATCGCGAGCTCTTTTGGTCCTCATTAGCAGAAAAAAGTATCCAGAAAATTCCACACGTTTTTTGTCTTCCACTGAGTTAGAAAGTGTATGAAAAATAGTAACTCAATGGAATTTTTTGGGACACTTTTTTTATTTCTATCGGGATCGAAAGAGCTCGTGATTCCGAGTAGAAAAAAATGTAAGGAATTCAAAATTTCGAATATTCAAATAAACGACAAGAAAATAAAAAATCCGTCCATATTATGTTTCGTATTAAGAAAATGTCCAAAGGAAGTAAATCAGTAACATGCGAATAAACAACAAGCAGAGTTTCAGGAAACACGCGACGTCTCGTGTCTACATCTTTCAAGATAAATGACGCACGGCTGTGGTATTATTATCAGTAATTTACCAATAAATAACCGAATAGATGATTCGAGAAAATTTCGATTATGGAATTTCTTTCTTTGGTCGTCGCATAGCATTTCCATCGTCATCATCATCAGCCTATTACAGTCCACTAGTGGACGTAGGTCTCTTCCATTACTTATTCGTATGGACGTATTAGGAGGTAATGTCTAGGGGGCGGAGTTCCGGTGGCAAATTTCACACAAATGGTATGGAGTCGTTTTTATAATTATTATTTTAGGCTTGAATAATAAAATTATTCTTTTACCTAATATACTTAGTATGGTAAAGAAAAGTATAGATGATTTTTTTACTAGCTATAATGGTGTTCAGCAGAGAGTAAGAAAAAATTACACGGTGGTGATTTATTCTTGACCCCCTCTCCCCTTATACAGTATGACGTGATTAATGGAGAAGCCCTTTATAGTGGACAAAGTGGGACCTTATACTAAAATGGGTCACATGCGAATTATCTTTTGGGTGAATATCTGAGCGTCTCAACCGCCTAATTTTGGTGCCATCATTTTTGCCGAAGTTTCTAAACGTCTTACTGTTATACTTCGTCATTTGTATAAGGTACCGTGTCTCCTTTAAATGACAAAGTAGCACATTGTAACGAATAGAAACTTCGGCAAAAATTATGCCACCAAAATTAGACGTTTGGAACGCTAAGATATTCACCCTTTTACCGTTTGTGGATGAAATAAAAAGTGAAAAATACTGTTAGTATTTTTACTGTGACTAGGATTACTCTAAGCAAGATGTCATCAACATTAATATCGTAAGTATTACCATTTTCCTGTTACTGTAATTATTTATACAGCTATTATATTATATTATGTATTTATGTGTAGCTTTTTATAAAATGCTTATCATGACATTTAGATGTATATTATCATTCATTACACATTACAGTATAAATGTATTCATGTATGTCTGTGACGAAATGTGACAAGAATACTACTCAGACGTATATCAGGATAATTTACCAATGAAATCGGCGACTTTGCTCATAATGGCTGGGGCTAATTGAATGAAGAATATTTTGACTTTGATAAAGTAAGTTTAGTTGGTCCTTAATTCTGAACACCTTTATTATTTCCTCAATAACTAGAATTTATTACCGGATCTCAATTCTTGAATTCTTGTCTTAGGAACCATGAGATCGATTTTAGTAAAAAGAAAAACTGCATTCATACACTTACAAAAATACGTATATTAGGCCCAGGAATCGAGCCTACACTTATTGAAAAATAAAATTTCGTTATTTTCGTTTAGATATCGGCTGTGTAACTCTTAAATAGTCCATGTTACTAAGAAATATGATATCTAAAAGGAACAAAATGCATTGTTTTTGAACAATGAAGTTTTATTTTTCAATACTTCAGTGACGCCGCTGGCCTTTTAATTTTGTATTGTGTCACTTCAGTTTGGTAATAACGTCTCCGATGTCTTTTCAGGGTGCGGCTCCACTGACGCGGAGCGGAGCGGAGCTGTGCAAATTTGACCAATTACATTCTTCAAATTCAAAATTCGAATCACTGTGATGCGGTCT
This sequence comes from Thaumatotibia leucotreta, assembly GCA_025490895.1. Lineage (NCBI taxonomy): Eukaryota > Metazoa > Arthropoda > Insecta > Lepidoptera > Tortricidae > Thaumatotibia > Thaumatotibia leucotreta. Next base: position 15,870 of record JALPQI010015653.1, on the reverse strand, counting down.
CATTGGCCGAGCTCCCACAGCTCCGCTCCGCTCCGCGTTAGTGGAAACGCATCATTATCAACTAGGCTACGGTACGATGTTAATTGAAAAGACATTTTAATATCTAATTTGTCACCTGCATGTCTTAAATAGTTTCGATAAGAACTTCACGAGTCACGTTTCACACATGGTGATAATTAAGGCACACTGAATATACACCGTGTGCATCAACAAACCGGCAGTTATTCGGCCCCTTTACGCTAGAGTGGCACTGTTTTGCGAAATTCCATTAACTTATCCTATAGGCATAACATAAATTAAAACGGAATATACTAGAACTTTCTTCAAATAGATAGATAACTTTATTTCAATGATATTTTGTTGTTTTTTTATAGCTTAATATCTAAACGGCATGAATTTTAAATTATATTTATAGTTGATACCGATTTGGAACAAGAAAAAGTGTCTGCTTCTGTGTTTCTATCTTATTTATTTACTTACGTAAGCCAAGCCAACCATTGTCTGGATTACCTCAATAAGGATTATTTCTTTTATATAATAACAATCGGCAATTAGCAGTCGATATAGACACATTCTTTCTATTGTTTTCGATGATGGACGAGCTTACACAATTATTTATAGTTGTTGAACTTGTGGATTAGTAATCATGTTGTTGACATTTTTGTTTTTTGCTTACTAGTTGAAGGTTGAATTGAAAGCTTTATTATATTTCATTTCATTATATTTCACCTGTTCATATTGAATAAATCAATAAATTTACTTAATGCCACATAAACACACGTCAAACATAACAATATGAACAAATTCAAAGTACAATAAGTAACAGAAATAAAACACATAGCTTCTAAATACCAAATTCAAAAAAGAAACAAAAATTCATTAAAAATCCCTTATAATCAATTGAACAACTTCTTCTAATCAATTGAATTGATTATGTTAGTAGAAAGTATTTTCATATTTAGTGGAAATACAAGGCATAACGCAATATGTTGTAAATTTTTTGCCGTCACCACAGTGCTTAAAGTATTTTTCATCACACTTGCTGTCTAAGCGCGCTATTGCTTGCATGCGTAGCGGGTGTAATAGAAAAGTGAAATTCCCTAGGGAGTAATGGAAATGTCAGTACGTCATTTAATAATATTTTGTCATAACATTTATTTTTTTGTCGGCAAGTGTGATGAAAAACGTTGTATGCATCACGGTCGGTAAGCGGAATAATAACTCGAGTCATTAAAAGCCCTCCGCCTACGGCGTCGGGCTTCTAACACTCTCGTTAGTACTTCCGTACTTACCTCCCTTGATGCACAATGTACTATTCTAAAGTATTGTGCTTAAAGTGATAGTTTTATAGAGGCTCTAGTCAAGATACAAGAGGGTAGGTTCGGAAGCGTCTATAACTTACTCATTTACTACCAAAATAAATTCAATTCGTGACACTTTTTTGTCCTGCATCACGTGAACCAATTAAATAAAAAAAATGTCGCTAATGAGAATTTTTGTCGGTATTCAGGCCCACGTTGTATACGCTTTAACAGGCAGATCGTTAGTGTAATGGAAGCAACCCGGTTCCGATTAAACTTGTACGATTGATAACTAATTGTGGTAGCAATTACTCCTTATCTACACGGTGTAAAGCCAAGGAAAATCCAAAATTGTACGTATATACTCATAATTTTTCTACATCTAAGGAAACTTTTGCTACTGCCCATGATTAATCATCAATGAATTAATAGTTCTGAATATGAATGAAATCTTACGAAGCCTGAGGGAAGAGTTGGGGTGGTGACTAACGTATTATTACGGATGTTACCACGGGTTTTCATCATCATCAGCTTATAATAGTCCACTGCTGGACGTAGGCCTCTCCTAACTCTTAACTATGCGTATAAATGTATTAGGAGGTAAATGCCCATAATCGCCAAGCGGATTGGTGCCCATCATCAATCTTTTATCAAATAATGGTCAGTGACACTTCAATCCCTTAGACGACTCTTACGACACCCGCAGGAGGAGTTGGGGTGGTGACAAATATATTATTACTGCCGTCACTACACGGCACCTCGTAAGCCTCTTCGTTTTCATCAAAAACTAAGAAATTCAAAATGGCGGCCATTTATATCTAATCTTTAGAAATACCTACGAATTTCATTTGTTGGTAAACAAGTAAGAAACTCAAAATGGCGGCCATTTTTTTATTTTCTCATTTATAACGAAAACTCGCGAGATTGTAAGCGGACACCGCCACTTTTAGCAACTTGCATCAAAAAGTAAGAAATTTGAAATAGCGGGCTTTTGTATCTAATCTTCAGAATTACTTAAGAGTATATTTAGTTAATAAATAATTTGATTTGTAGTTTCGCAATATGTTCAATAGATGGCAGCACCAGTTCTCTCTAGCTATTCTAGAAAACTGTAAAGTATTCTAAATAGGAGGTGCAGGCATGTATTGCTTACCCTCAGAGAATGGTCAAATGCGCCTAGCCTTGTAAGTGATTGCATATACCCAAGAAATTTGACCGGCGGTTGCTAAGACCGAGTGGCCGAGGGGTACAGGCATCAGCCGCGAAAGCTGAGTACGTGGGTTCGATCCCCACCTCGGACATAGGTGATCTTGGTCGTTTTTCTTTGGTATATGACATCTAATATTTATACTTAAGAGTATATAAATATAAGTCCCTAGTTCGTTCAGCGCCGACTTACAGTCATTGTTCAGGAATCGTCAGAAAATCGCATCAAAATCAAAGAAATTCATAATGGCGGACATTTTCGTATTTTCTCATTTATAACGAGAACTCGCGAGATTGTAAGCGGACACCGCCACTTTTAGCAACTTGCATCAAAAAGTAAGAAATTTAAATAGCGGGCTTTTGTATCTAATCTTCAAAATGACTAACTATATACATATAAGATCTTTTTTGTTCAGCACCGACTTAGAGCAATTATTCAGGAATTCGTCAGAAAATCGCATCAAAATCAAAGAAATTCATAATGGCGGCCATTTTCGTATTCTCTCATTCATAACGTGAACTCGCATAATTTACACTGCTACTTCTAGCAACTTGCATTAAAAAGTAAGAAATTTAAAATGGCGTGCGTTTGTATCCAATATATATAGAATTACTTACGAGTATATATAAGGTCCCAGCTCGTCCAGCATTGGTTTGCTGCCGTTGTTCAAGAACTCGTCCGCGTTGGTGACGTTATAGACGTAGACCTTCACGAACGGCCTGACGGGGGGGCGAGCCCACCACTCGAACGTCATCGAGCCCGGCCGGAGAACCAACTCCTGTGGGGGAAAAAGGGAATCGTAAATAAAATTCCGATGTCAATGCAGTTTCAACGAAAAAGATGCTATATCCCATCGTATGTAGTGTGTAAAACGTACTACCGTAAAATAAACCTGGATAAGAAAATTCTAATTTCCAATTACATTGGTGAGAGGCGTTGGCGAGGAGATAAAGTTGTGAGAATATACGGCTCTAAAATAGCATCTTTCATAATATACAGGGTGCTCGCGAGGAACCCGCAAGATTTTAATGCTGAATTGCTGAGCATATTTCGAGTATTTAATTTTATACGAAATTTCCTGTATTCGGCTTGGTTCCACAGATAATTAACTTTTTTTCGGAAAAAGTTTTTCGACGTAACTCGTCATAAAACTTCTTTTTGATTACAATGCTACCACAATGTGTTCTAATATTATCACACCTTTTGCCTGACAATCAAAAAATAATAAGAGACCTGACGAAAACACCTGTCCCTAAAAAAACATTAAAAAAATTAATTTTAACAAATTGTTGTTTTTATAAAAAGTACTTATTCAAAAAGTCAAAAAAAAAATAAAGAAAAAAAATTTTTTTTTGTGGAGTTTGACTTTAGGTCTCATAATATTGTTTGTTTATTTTGATGTCTAGAATGCATAGTTAAAATCTTGCGGTTTCCTCGCGAGCACCCTGAAGAAAGAAAGAAAGAAACCTCTGGTACCGCGTCTAATCGTTTGTCGTCGTTGCCGTCTAACAACGTTCTAACAAGTATACAAGTGAGAAAGTGACACGTTATACTTTTTTTATTTTTTATTTAATCATTGTTACATATAGTTAATTAAAAATAAGCGCCGAGAAACCCTAAACTCGGGTTTGTACCGACACCTCATTCGCAGAGTTCAGTTTCGTGGAATTAATAAAATTTAACATGCAAGTTATCACTGAAAGTAGACAGTAAAAGTGAATTTTAAACAACTTATTTAACTTACAATATAAATTACGCTAGTAGGATAATACGATAATGGATAACATGGGATCGTCATAAAAAGCAAAAAGTGGGGGGAGAAAGTAACTTGAAAGAATTGGCCTAGCCTCCTGCCGCCCAGATACCTACTAGAAGATCTTCTCAAACAAAAGAAATTCTATTCTATTTCCGACACTATTAATTCAAAATTAACTAGCTAACTTTATTGTCTGGGCGGCAGGAGGCTGGTGTCAAACAGTTAATTTCCTGAAAATGATTAATTATGCAATCAATTTAAGAGTCATGTCCATATTATTGCGAGCAATGACACCCTTTTGTCCAATCTCTGAAGAATACAGACAACGAGATTAACGTAAAACTGAACCTAAGATTGTACTCGTAATAAAATTGTACATTACGACACAAGTGCGAAAACATGACAATCGAAACGTGTGGCGATGTTTTAAAAAACGACCGAAGGGAGTGTTTTAAATCGACACGAGTTACGAATTCCCTTTTTGCACGTGTCTCGTACGACGTTTTTTAGTACAGATGGCCCTCCGAAGTTTTGGACCTGACGTAAGCCCCACTTTTCTCACTAGCGCGTAAAAAAGTATCACTATCTGTACCGTCAAACCATACAACTATAGTCCAGGGGCCCGTTTCTCGAAAGCTTGTAACTTGTAATACAAGTGGAAGTCCCTTTTTGACACTATTAATTAGATAAGGACTTCCGCTTGTATTACAAGTTACAAGCTACTACAACTATTGTCCACAAGTTCAACTCGTAATTAAGCATCAATGGAAATCTTTTACTTTAGTTTTATCTAAGTTTTTTAATCATTAATGAGGAGACTTTGTGTAACAACTGCGTCAATAATATAATAGTTACACTTAATCGAAGATATTTGACTTAGTTTTGGACCATAGTTGGGAGCTTTTGGGTCAATCTCAAAATCATGTTATGAGTCTTTCCGGTGGACATTTTAAAAGTTAAGGGCTATTCATGAGAGTTAATTTTCTTATTAAACCATTATTGTTATTTAAAGGCACCTGCTTTGAATTGTATGATAAAAATCACGACTACACTCCTACCAGTTGCTTACTATTGGCCACAGGAAAGAGGGGCTGTACAGTTCAGCTGAACACGCACTTTTTCTTTCCTGTGGTCGATAGTTAACAGCCTGTGGTTGATTTTTATCATACAACGCATTGAAAAAGGAGTACGTCTTAATGAAGATAAGGCTTTCATAAGAAAATCAAGCTTTATAGGCCTTAACTTTTAGATTGTCCACCAGAAAGACTTCGAACATGGGTTTTCATTTGACCCTTTTGGACTATAGTTGGGTTCTTGGGTAGTTTTACGGTACTAAAAAAGAACTTAACGGAGTAAGACTTCTGTGCCTCTCCGTGTTGCAAATTTATGTGTCATAATCTTACTAGAAATAGAAGGAATGGGAACATGATGGCAGAAACCAGTTCGTGAGTAACGTTTGTACACTGCAGTTGAATCAAGAACCACAATGTTAGCTAGCCATCGGTGGACCTTAGCCTTATTGTAATAAGGTTTAAATCTTGAGTTAATATGAAGTTACGATATTTTACTTAAGCGTGGAATTACATCAGGGATAACTCAATAAAGAGACTGTACATTTGTGAGCGAGTTTAGTAAAACGTCCCACTTTGTCATTTGCCATAAAGCCACTTTGTCAGTTTATTCATATGGAGATAAAAGGAAATCTCGTCTTTATGGTAAGCGACAAAGTGGGACGTTTGACTAAACTCACTCACATTTTCTTTGTGTTTGTTTTTGTCAGCCTCCGTAGCCTAGTTGGTAGTGACTCTGTCTACGAAGCTGAAGGTTGCGGGTTCGAATTTCGACGAGGGCATTATTTGTGTATTTATCACAAATATTTGTTCCTTGGTCATGGCTGGTTATGTATTTAAGTATTTATATGTATCTATCTATTATATATATCGTCGCCTGGTACCCACATCACAATCCTTAATTGAGCTTACCGTGGGACTAGCTCGATTTGTATAAGATGTCCCAAGATATTTAGTTAGTCTAGAGTTTACTCACTTGAGGCACATATAGAGACAATCATACCGTCTCTTTCTCACCCCAATAATACGGGCTCAGAAAAAGATATGCATATAGCGATTAATTCTTACTGTTAGGTACTGCCAAAGTTGGTTCGACAGACTATATACATTTTCCAAATTCCCTGTACCCATTCCAAAAATTCCTGCGTGTAACTTTAAACTCCGATAAGTCCGATATCATGCCAATAATATACAGGGTGTTTTTGGTTTCGCGTTAAATTTAGGGAAAGGTTAAAATAATTAATTTATCAATGTAACTAAGTACACAACTCTTACTGTTATTGAGTTATTAAAAAAATAAATTTACGATTTAACTACACCACTAGGCTACAAAGTCTTTATTTTAAATGGGCCGAATACGGACTTTGCCGAATATGAATATTCGGCCGCATATTCGGGTCAGCTGTTACCGAACCAATAGTCAATATTCGGTTTTTGGGGCATTTTCACTTCTAGGGACACCTAATTAGCTTAACTCTCACAAAAAAGTAAACTTCGATGTCAGCTTTGTAACGACAATTAAGCATGAAATATTTACGTAAATCCGCTTTATTCGTGTTTTTATACTTCATATATGCGTAATCTTTCTGGATTAAATGATAAAAAAATATTTTTGTTAATACTATGTAGAAGTGAAAATGCCCTTTTACATAATTTAACGTTTTAAATGCTAAATACCTATACTCCGTTTTTTTTAGCATTAGAAAGACCTTCGCAGAACGAGATATAAGGTTTTTTTACAGGCAAATTCTGCGGATCGAACAGTAAATACGAGTTATTAAATATCACGAATTTATTATCATGCTATATTAATACACATTACTCAGAATACTCAGTGTTGTGAACAGATAAGAAATATAATGTTAGTTAATTTATATTCTAAGATGAAAAGATAATAATTTTAATAAATTGCGTTTGCAATTTTTCATGGAAAGGTTGTACATTAAAAAACCTAAAGAGGCAGAGTTCTCACACAATTTTAAAATGTCACTGTCTGTCATTCTATTTAGATATTTTGTTTGTTGGTGCACATTTAAAATGGATGAAAGCAAAATCCTGTGACTACCAGTAAAAAGCGGATGGTGGTGAATATTTACAAATTAAAAAATGTGCCATAGAAAGGAATATCCCACTAAATCGGAACGTGTGAAAAAAACTGCTGAGACTGCTGGCATATCGTTGGCCACGGTATATAACATTTAAAAAAAATATAATTTTTTAAATGAAATTAGGTAATGTAATAGATAACACTGTGGAAAAATTATTATAAACGTTGGTGGTTCCGAGTCCTCGGACTCTTCAACTGACAGTGAATAAAACTATGTATGTCATCTGAGTTTTATTTTCTAATTTGTTACCAAATTCAAACTACATTAGAGCGTCCCAGACCGCCTATAATGGCGACAAATACTAAACGACGTTGCCGATGCGTAGGGTTGTCTTAGTATTGTTATCTGCTCAGTCTTTATGACACCGTGTCCGCTTTTATACCGATAGTTTTAATCCTTAAATGCATGACTTTTAAAAAAGTATTGGGAGTGCATTATGTAAGCCAGATTCAATTGCAAATATTGTTAAATTTTAGACTGTAAACTTCATTAAATTCAGTAAATGTAAAATCGGTACGATATTATATTAGTTACAAATAAAAAAAATACTTTGTTAAAAACCGACAAACACTAAACGAAAACTTTCAATATAAATATATTTTTTCTAAATTGCCGCCATCTTGCTTATAAAGCACTTATAACTTTTTTAAATACAGTTTTGCCAACAAATTAATAATAAATGTGAAAACTATGCGTTCAGCTATCGGTAAATATCAAATGATATGTATATACATAAGTTCCGAGAAATTCAGTGGTATCGGCCGAAATCGAAGACGGAAGGTTTACGACCACTGCTTCTTTGTTCACCCGTTTGACAGATAATTCTAATCTTAAATAAAACGAAGTATAGTTCGGCCTAAATAATAAAATAACCGAACTATTCGGTAATTATTCGGCCCATCTCTAGTCTTTATATTTACTTCTCCCTGTATCAAGTACACTTAGTAACTTAAAGGCAGAAATGTTCTATATTTAGCAGTATAGCAAAAACGACGCTTCGAACCAGTTTCAAAGCGAATAATTTTCCTCGCTTACTTTCTATTTGCCTCAAAACTGTATGACTCCTATCACCCAAGAAATATACATCGAAAGAGGCCATTTGTATTTGGTTTGAGATATTAATCTTATGGAGTATTAAAACTACATACAGTGTGTGGTCTTTAACACGGGAGAAAAATGAAATGAGTGACTCCGTCATCGAATCTGTTTCAAAGTGGTTAAGTTAGGAGATATTGTCATTCAAAGCTATGGACCTTTAGTACTGGATCTTGGCATCACGATGTCGTAGCTTGTCAGTCGCAAGACATCTTGATAGTATACCAGGTAGGAAGTCATAACAATCATTTTGTTTGCATTTTTACACTAATTTGATAATTGTACATTTTTTAATGATTCAAAAATGATAAGTTATTGATAACTTTTAATTCAAGTAAATGAACCCATAATAATGAAAAATACATGAACAAAAAATTACAAAAAATTTTTTTTTTTTAATTACAATATGTGGAAATGATTGTTGATCAGCTTATTAATGCACCGTTTAAATTTTCACCCCGGTTGTAGGCCACACACTGTATACTAGGATTTAGAACGAGTACCCATAAATATTAAAGACTATGCCGTGTCAAGTATATCTTTTTAGCATAGTATACAGGGTGTCTTAGGATATGTGATCTAGTTTTTTTTTATCAAAAAAACGCTTAAAAACTCACATAGTATGGGTATGTTCCCTAAGGAGTTTTTGCCTATGAATAACAAGATCAATATAACAATTACATCTGGTGGAAGATATTCGATTCAGTTTTGGACCATTTTTGAGAGCGTTTGGACTATAGTTAGGTTTTACGGTATTTATAATCAGACGTAAGTATTTCAAAAACATTGCCCATGCTTCTTTGAATGTGGACAGGCATTTTTGCAATAAAATATACTGATAACATAAACCATGACCCTAAACGCGCAATATGTTTATTTCAACAACTGCGAGTATTTTCGCGATTTTAATCTTGATTCGCACAGAAAGGATTACGCAATAGCTACGCTATGCACTTACATTCAACTTTATTATGCCGTTAAATTAATGAATTTTAGTTTATAAGGAAAACTTAAAGTAAAGAGTAGGTAGGAAAAACACTGCCTACCTTTACTGAAGACTTGAGTTGCTTAAAGCCCGTTCAAACATTTGTTCTCTTAACTAGTAAATAACTTTCTAGTTAACCTAAAAGTGCTTATTTTCTTGGTTAAAAATAAAGCAAACCAAATAAATACTACAAATAAAATACAACCAGAATCAATATTTTAGTAAAAAATATGTTTTCTCAATATTGAATAAAATTATTATCACTACATAGTATAAAATAAAGTCACTTTTTCTGTCCCTATGTCCCTTTGTACGCTTAAATCTTTAAAACTACGCAACGGATTTTGATCAGATTTTTTTTTATAGGTAGAGTAATTCAAGAGGAAGGTTTTTATGTAGGTATAGTACCCGTGCAAAGCCGGGGCGGGTCGGCAGTAAACTATAAAATTATTTAATTTTCACATACTTTTATTTATTCCTGACGTTTCCCTGTCTACATTTCCCGATTAACGATAGAGCGGAATTTTTGTATACATTTATATGATTCGGATATTTTGCATGATGATTCTAAATGATCAATGGATTCGGTAGATAGCCCTGTCCACAGGAATTTGTGAACGATTGTTTGGGGTCGTTTGTGAGTGACTAAAAATATTACTTCATCAGTATCAATAATGGCATTTTAAAAACTTATAATATTATTGGCCGTGTGGTGACGGCAGTAAGAATACATTTGTCACCACCCCAACTCCTCCTGCGGGTGTCGTAAGAGTCGACTAAGGGATTGAAGTGTCACTGACCATTAATTGATAAAAAAATGATGATGGGCAGCAGCGTCATCATAGTGGACACATTACTGCGATCGCCAATCCGCTTGCCCAGCGTGGCGATTATGGGCATTTACCTCCTAATGCGTCTATGGGTAAGGCCGCGGATTTTGACGAATTCGGAGCTTAAAATTTGTCTTGCTCATAAAACAAAACTGACAACATCTAGAGAACTCCGATCAATTTTAAAATATTCCCCTATGCTCAGTTACATGTAATCAAATGAAATAGCTAATTTAGCTCTTTATTTAAAATTAATAAATAAATATTTCTGCCAAAAACGTAACATAAGTCGAGTAATTTTTTCGACTACGAGTACTTAAAACCTTTTTTTTTCATATTATTAGACTTGTCAGCATTAAATGTTTGATTTTGAACCAAATTAGAATGATAAACGATTGCTTCGTTCATTAAGGACTTATGATATGTGAACAATTTTACTGTTTTCTTTCCCTTTACTTTTTGGGTCACCAATTCCAAACTTACGTTACGATACTTTCGTAACGCTTTTTTAAGGTCATATTTAAGCCAATGTTGGTAGAAATTTGTTTATAGACACTAGGAACTCTTATTCTAGTAGGGCAACACCCATAGGCACACTCACTCTCATTAATTCGTTAACAAATGGTTGTCACAGTGCACGCGGCGAAAGTTTTAGCAAAAAACGTCTAAAGTGGTAGTGTGATTTTTATGGTAAGTAGTGATTATTATTAAACGGCTGTTTTTTCATACGAAAGGGTTTAGTTTCAAACGTCAGTAGCATGTATTATTATGTTCAGATTGCAATTATTTACCAAGATAATCAACCTTTTTAGGGTTCCGTAGCCAAAATGGCAAAAACGGAACCCTTATAGATTCGTCATGTCCGTCTGTCCGTCTGTCCGTCTGTCACAGCCAATTTACTCGGAAACTATAAATGCTACAGTAACGAAATTTGGTAAGGATATGTGTTGTATGAACCGCTACAGGAATGTGATACTAAATTGTAAAAAAAACCATTGGGGTGGGGGCCCTCCATACATGTAACTGAGGGATAGAATTTTTTTTTTAGTTGTACATAAACGTGTGGGGTATTAATAGAAAGGTCTTTGAAAATGATATGAAGGTTTATACATCACATTTTCATTTAAGCAAATCTTTTTCGAGATATCAGGTCTCAAAGTCTGAAAAATGTGTCCCCCCCCCCTCTATTTTTTAAACTACGCGATATAAAATTCTGAAAAAAATATATGTTATGCAGATTAATAAACTCTATCAACGATTTTTGGTTTGATAAAATTATCTCTTATAGTTTTTGAGGTAGGTTGATTTAACTGTATTTTTTTAATAATAAATTGATAATGGTACGGAACCCTTTGCGCGCGAGTCCGACTCGCACTTGGCCGGTTTTTTTCAAATATACGTTACACTTATGTTACGAATACGTTACATTTTTACAAAACGTAACGTATTTTTTATGTTACGTGACGAAAATATGTGGTAAAGGGAAGTGCACACAGAAATTTACTGATTTCAATGAGTTTTATTAGATTTTGAATGACAGCATACTGTAACAAGTGTTTGCGAAACAAATCAAATTATTTTGTTATTTAGGTATTTTGATTTGCGTTTTTTTAAGTAATTAGCTTTTTCCAGTGGGTAATTTTACCCCCCTAGGGCTAATGAAATACAGTATAATTTATTAACGCGTTTAATAGTGTTAATTAATAACAGTTCAATTTCCATTTAAGCATTTCTGGTGATTTATTTAGTTTATTTAGTTCCAAAGATTATGGCATTAAAACATTTATAAATACTGTTAATTTAAGTAATTACTAAGTATGAGAAATTACATTATATGGGTTGATTATTATATCTGATTAAAACAACTATTTAGTGATAAAAATATGTTTTTTTTTACGACCTTTATTTAATCAGAGTTCATACCAGTATGAGCTGAGCTTTATAGTAACTTTCGTTGCGTTTTATGGTAACGTAACGTATTTTTTTTATGTTATGTCTGTGTCACATTCGTCAAAATCCGCGGCCTTACCCCTATACGCATAGTTAATAGGAGAGGCCTACGTCCAGCAGTGGACTATCATAGGCTGATGACGATGATGATGATGAAAAACTCATTCTCTTAGGACTCTAGGTTCTGAAATTTCTACTAGGTACGGTGTGATGTGATGCCCGATTTTATATGACTTACGATTACGGATCAAGAGACGACTAAAACTTTAACCGATGACCTCTATCAATGAACCATTCAACCAACAATGTCAAAGGCGTCATAAATCCACAAAATATTTAAAATCTCAACCGTTAACTATGTCGAGGAGACCGTTAAATATTTATCTGAAAAACTAGATGTCACATTACGACACGGCTCAACGTGCGAAATCCCGCTGATCTGTACACAGCTTTACAATCGCAGCGTGTAAACTGAGCTTGTGTGCGTGACGCTGCTGCTTGTGATTGGTTGGCGAAGATGTGTGAGTGTCTTAAGGAAGGTTGCACAATGTTGTATTTGCCTGATTGCACTTATAGTAGTTTGCATTAGAATGTGGATGGTTGACACTTATCGATTCAAGGGCGAGTGACGCGAAATGTGAAATATGTGTGAATATGATAATGTGGTATTTCAAGCAAATCAATGGTTTTTTAACGCAGCTGTTATTGAACTATCAAGGACAAATTGTTACCGGGCAAGAAATAAACAATGTTAAAAAACATATTTGTTGTTTTATTTAGTGTCTTATTGAAGGTTGACGTTAATTGGTTTTAAAATAAGTTTATTGAACATGTAGGTACCTATTATTCCTAACCTCAGATAATTTGGTTATATGTAGTATAGATTCATGAATGTGTAATCAATTAATCATTAGGTACTTGTAAACATTGTGAAGTGAAAAAAACCTTAGTACCTATGTAGTTAGGTAGGTATAATGCTCTAGAATGATTAGAATAGAATATGTAGGGTCCACGGAAAGAAAGAACGTCTAGTCAATTCAAATTACAGAAAGAAAAACCACCTTACTTTTAACATAATAAGGTGTAAGTTTGCCCTGATTTTTTTAAGCACTGGGCATGTTTTTTTCCGTGGACCCTTCATATAATAGTTTTATTGCGTTACAGGGTGGAACATTATTAGAAGATTTAAGAACGGGGGCTGTTATTTTATATAGTCAGAAAACCATTGAAGACAAATATAAATAATACGCCGTTCTTCGCGTACATCTAAAGGTGAGTTTAAACCAAAAGAGCATTCGCTGTTCTAGCGCCCATTCTACGAAATCAACTAATCACGTTTTGTGTACCGATCGAATTTCGTAGAAGTTAGAACAGCGAATTCAGTTAGAATAGTCGTGTAGAGGTTAGAACAGCGAATGCTCTTTTAGTTTAACCGCCCCTTAAGAAAGTTACGAATACCAATTTTTAATGTATCTTCATTTTTATAACTGGGTGTTTGTATTTATAGAGGATTCTCACCCTTTCCAAATATTTAAAACTAGCTGTCATAGCCGTCACGTTTCCGACAAAGTAGACTTTCTCGTGAAATGCATCAATACTAATGCAGAATTGCGGAACTGAGATTTATAATGAAAATATCAGAAAGATCAGTATATTTTATAAGTAGATAATTAAACAACATATTGATAGAATAAACTTGACCATAAAATAATATTTGACCCCTTATGTCATCATTTAACATGACCTTTCATGACGTCAAACAAGTTGACTGGTCGGCCCTGACACGACCGTGATAATATTTATATACATGTGATATTTAATGGAATAATTAATTATTTCCATCATTTATTGTACCTAGTAATATCACGTGTTCACGTGCCAATGCGAAATTGCATAGTCGATTATGTGTTAAGGTCTTCGCAGTTTCGCACATAATAACAACTGAACGTCGACTCGACTCTATGCCAAATGAAGGGTCCACGGAAATAATATGTCTAGTCTACGAACAAATAAAACATGGAAGCCGCACGCCATACTAAATTGCCTTTCAAAAACGGTCCTGAATTTTTGTTGACAAGTGTCACCCCGTGTTCAATGCATCACGGTAATGAATTTGAATGTCAACCTATAAAAACTTAAACCGCCATTAAAAATAATTGTGATTGGTCCATCAAAGTTTTGATTGGCAATATTCAATAAACATTTGTCAAAGATGTTGCGCCCAAATATGCGCGGTGTCACGAAAAGCGCTATGTCCTGCCCATCTTGACACAATTGAACAATTAGTTTTGGGGGCATTTTTGAGCTGGCGTTAGACGTCCATGTTATATAATAATATGGTCGCAGTGTCTAGTCGATTCAAATTTCAGAAGGAAAATCAACCTTACTTGTAATATTATGGTGCAAATTTGCCCTGACTTTTAGAAGGACTGAACATGTTCTTTCCGGGGACCCTTCAAATATTGAAATTGAAGCCCTATGTCATATATTCTAGGCTTAATTTGAAAAAAGTATATTAGAATAGTGTACGACGAAAAACCTTCTGGGGGTCTATTCACTTCTATTTTGCCCACGTTTGTATGTGTAATACACGGCGGCCACTATTGTATGTGTAACATGGACGTCTAACGTCAGCTGAAAAATACCCCCAAACACAATTATTCAATTGTGCCAAGATGGGCAGAACATAGCACTTTTCTTAACACTGTGCATATTTCAGCGCAACATCTTTGACAAATGTTTATAGAATATAGCCAATCAAAACTTTGATGGACTAATCACAACTATTTTGAAATGGCGGTTTGAGGTTGACATTGAAATTCATTGCCGTGATGCATTGCAGAGGGGGGTGACACTTGTCAACTAAAATTCAGGACCGTTTTTTAAAGGAAATTTAGTATGGCGTGCGGCTTCAATGTTTTATTTGTTCGTAGTCGCGAGCATTCCGAAAGATTTTAATGCTGTATTCCTGACTGTATTTAGTCTTTAATGTTATGTAAAATTTTCTGGATTCAACTTGGTTTCAGAGATAATCAACCTTTTTTCGACATAAGTTTTTTGACGTAACTCGTCATAAACTTCTTTTTGATTACGTTACTATACAGAATGAGTTGTAATATTACCACACCTTCGGCGTGACAATCAAAAAATAAGAATAGACTTGATAAAATATAATGTCGCTAAAAAAAAAATAATAATTTTGCTATAACTAAACAGTATTGGAAATGTTAAAAAGTCTAAAAACTAGTCCCTTTCTGTACCCTAGTGATCAATTTTACAGAGAGCTTTAGTAGTTAACCGGCGATATGTGAGAAGTGTCTTTTCAAAAGAGCTTATTTGCATTTTGTCAATAGAGATTATATACACGGTGGAATTTAATCGGTGAACAGGAACCCATTTTTCTAATTCAGTAATCGATGGCGGTCACGTTTATGTAGTACTTAAGTGGAACCAAGTTTTTTTTTTAGCATATTTTTTTTTTATGTTACGAAAACACAGAAACAATTACCCTTTTTGGCAGAGAAGAACTAAAGCTCTTTTGAGAGGTTAATTTGAAGAAGTTTTGGCT